>PVKC010000979.1:0-55772 GCA_004027635.1 Crocidura indochinensis | reverse complement strand
TTCTTTCTTTGTTTCTCTTTCTTTCTTTCCTTCTTTCTTCCTCTCGATCATTTCCTTCTTTCCTTGCTTCCTTCTTCCCTTCCTTCCTTCTTTCTTTCTTCCTTCCTTCTTCCTTTTCTTTCTTTCTTTCTCTCTTTCTTTCTTTTCCTTCCTTCTTCCTTCCTTTCTTCCTTCCTTCCTTCCTTCCTTCCTTCCTTTCTTTCTTTCTTTCTTTCTTTCTTTCTTTCTTTCTTTCTTTCTTTCTTTCTTTCTTTCTTTCTTTCTTTCTTTCTTTCTTTCTTTCTTTCTTTCTTTCTCTCTTTCTTTCTTTCTTCTGTTCCTTCCTTCCTTTCTTTCATCTATCATCTATCATCTCTGTCTACTATCTATCATCTACCTAATCTATTATCTATCTACCATTTATATATATTTGTCTGTCTGTCTATAAATCTTTTATCATGAGGAAAAACAAAGTAACTTCTTATAAGAGGCAGCTGATTCTAGAATTAATTTCTAAGATATATATTGCTGTTATGTCCTCAGAAAGACTGCATAATATTGTAGGCACTAAGATGTTTGTTCCATAGTTTTTATTCATAATGTTCTCCACTGAACTTCAAATTATAAGCTTATTTCTGCAGAAACAACATTAACATTAGATCATGGAAGCAGTTTTTGTTTTTTTTCTATTAAAGCTTTATTTTATATAAAATTTTAGATATATACTGAAAATAATACAAGCATAGAAAGTTTAAATTCATTTATGAAGACTAGTCCATACTATATTGTTGATTATTTTTCCTATGACAGTGGTCATGTAAATAATAAGAATATAGAATGTTTTGTATTTAAAATATGAAAAAAGGAACAATTACACACTGCATTTTATTCATGTTAATTTTAACTCCAGGTATGTATGATTTAAATGAACGATCGCCATAAAATCACTTCAACATTTGGGTAGTTAGAAAGTAAAAATGTGTTGCCTAGTCCAAATATTTTGATTTATTGTACTAGAGAACCAGCATTCTAGGAATTATACATAGGAGATACACTATAGGAAAGAGTTCTTCCATCTTTCTCTTTCTATTCTCTTATAATCTTTTCTTAATTCAAATTAAAATAACTAGAATGGGGGACTGAGAGATAGCACAGGGGTAGGCATTTGCCTTGCATACAGAAGGATGATGATTCGAATCCCGGCATCCCATATGGTCCCCTGAGCCTCCCAGGAGCAATTTCTGAGCATAGAGCCAGAAGTAACCCTTGAGCACTGCCAGGTATGACACAAAAATCTAAAAAAAAAAAAACAAAAAACAAAAAAACCTAGAATGCAGTTGTGTGATGGTGAGGGAGACTATGTAAATAGATAGAAAAGGGGTTTTGTGTCCTCTACACGCAATTTAACTGGGAAGCTAAAAGTGGACATTTAGAAGGACAAGTAAATTTTTATTCTTATTTTTTCAATGTAGTTTTACTAAAATAAATTGATTGAGAAAAATGCAAGAGTAGTGAACTATAAAGATACATATTCAATAGGAATCACAGGTTTCTCCAAAGGTCAAGTGCAGCGATTCACTTTTTTAGAAAGTAATTTTAAATTAATCCAAGTAATTGTTATGTTTAAAATACCACATTATTGCTTATTAATTTTTTGGGGGGGTCACATCCGTTGACGCTCAGGGGTTACTACTGGCTATGTGCTCAGAAGCGGCTCCTGGCTTGGAGGGACCTTATGGGACACTGGGGGATTGAACTGAGGTCCGTTCTAGGCTAGCTCTTGCAAGGCAAATGCCTTACCTCTAGTGCCATCTCTCCAGTCCCTGCTTATTAATTTTTCATTCTAATCCAGTAATTAAAAATTTATAAAAATTCCAAGATTAGGACAAATTTCAGATAAAATCAGCAAATACAGTTTTGAAATGGGGAAATAAATAGGTCATTTTACTGCCACTTTGTTCTGTTTTCATTGCAGTCAAGATAAGAAAATTACTGTAGAGCAAAATAAAAATGTAAAATTATTGAGTTAAAATATTTTACCTTTTAGGGTCTAAATAGATAGAATACTAGGTAGGCACTAGTCTAGCAAGCAGCAGATCTGGAATTGAGCCCCAGCATCCTGTAGGTCCTCTGACCACTACCAGGAGTTATTCCTGAGCTCAGTGTAAAGAGTAGTTCTGAGAATAGTGAGGAATAACCTTAAAACAAAGCAAACAAAATAATTGGTGAGTAGACAAATTATAATAGCATAAAATTATAGATCTATTGTCATCATAAAAATAATAATATCTAAGTATTTTGGTGTTAACAATGAAGAATATACTCTAATTCTCTAGGAGCATTTATATTTAGAAGCATTTTAGTAAATATATAAGATATGCTTAATTTTATCTCTTCATATCAGAAATACTCCATTAATTCATTATAATTAGCCATGAAATTCAATAAAATTGAATTTTAATTAATTTACTTCTTAAAGCTGTCTTTTTATATTTTTTTTCTCATTTATAACTGTCTTAAAAGTTCATAACTGTACAATTTTGTCCCATATATAATCAGCAATGAATTACATAGAGTACTAGAAAAAAATTTTAACTCTGCAGTTTCTTCTCCCACAAATACTTTCCCTAAGCTCTACAAATGGATTTTTTTATTATATACTGAATAAGTATTTGAAGAAATATAATATGTATTTGAGTTGGCAGGTATCTATATTTTCTGACAGTGATAGATAGGTATAAAATATAATAGTAGGGCAGGGGCAATTGTGCAGTGGTATGGCATTTGCCTTGCACGCAGCTAACCCAGGGCAGACCTCCGTTTGATCCGTGGTGTCCCCATATGGTCCCCCAAGCCAGGAGCGATTTCTGAGTGCATAGCCAGAAGTAACCCCTGAGCGACATTCAGTGTGGCCCAAACCCCACCCCCAAAAAAGTAATTGTACAGTCATTTTTTAAATATTAATTTCTCAAGACCTCAGTAAAAATAACTTGTATGAATTTTATCATTTAATAATGCTATAATCTTATAAATTGGGTAATTTCATTTTATAGGTGGAAACAACATTTAAGTTCATAGTCACTTAGCTGGCGAGTTCTACAACACACGTTTTTTGTCTTCAGTGCTTTCATAAGATATATTTAATCACTACACTATACTCAATATATAGTTTTGGAATATATATATTTATATATATATATACAGATATATACATGACTATCATGGGTCAATAATAATAAAAAATAAGATAGATTTGTGAGGAAGTGATAGTAAAATTTAGATGAATAATTTACAGTAATAGTTGAAATTCTCTTAAAGAAAAATGCTGGTAAATTGCAAAATGTAATATTAAATGAGGTGCTGATACAAATTTTAGATTCTGTTGAAACAGCAATTAAATGACATATTTTGGAATCAAATAATGTTTCATAACACACTCATTTTTTTCACTTATAAGGAATTGTAATTTTGTTAAATTTATTACGCATGAACTTCCATACACAACAATTACAGAAACTAAGTGTAGAACTTCCATTTAGAGAAAATCAAGTACATATGTATCTTATCCGAAGTAAATTTCAGTTCTCTAATGTTTATGTAAATATGTTCAGAGATAATTACCTCAATTGCCATAAATACATATGGGACAAATGTTTACAGATTTTAATATGTATTAAAACACTATTTTAATTGGGGTGGGGTTGGGCCACCGCTGGTGACACTCAGGGATACAGGGCTACTTCTGGTTATGCTCTCAGATCGCTCCTGCCTTTGGGGATCATAATGGGACTCTGGGAATAGAATCATGGTCCATCCTGAGTTGACCACACGCAAGGCAAACCCCCTACTACTGCACTATCACCAACCCCTAAACATTAAATATATATCCAGAACTTGAATTTAAATAAATCCAAAGATATCAATAAACATGCATTTCTTTATTTCATTTTTTGTTTATTTGCTTGTTTTTGAGCCCCATGGGAGGTGGGGTGCTTAGGAGTTTAGTCCTGGCTCCAATCCTAGTAGCCTGGGGAAATTGAATCCAGATCAGCTATGTACAAGATAAGTGCCTTCCTTGTTGTCTATTTTTCTAGTCTCAATCTATTATTCTTATAAGACAATATCTGTTTTCTACATATGTATAAAAAGTATCTTATCAGTGTGTAAACATAGCTCAAATTTGTCTGTTTATGTCTGAGGTACATAATGAAATATACAGGCTAATAGGCTAATTCCTACCCCTTACTCTTGTCTTATATTGTATTCATATCTACATTATCCATTATCAATAGAGGTATACAGTAATATCATCCTTAAAATCTCAGGGAGTTGTCAATTTTTTATTCCTTTTTAGTTTTTTTAGTAGATACACTTCCAACTAAATCACCTGCCTTTTAATCTCCTCCATTGGTAGTCATTTATTGAGCTAGTATAGAAATGTAGACTTCTACATTAACAATGAATCACGGGGCCGGGCGGTGGTGCTGCAGGTAAGGTGCCTGCCTTACCGCGCTAGCCTTGGACGGACCACGATTCGATTCCCTGGTTCCCATATGGTCCCCCGTGCCTGCCAGGAGCGACTTCTGAGCGAATAGCCAGGAGTAACCCCTGAGCGTCACTGGGTGTGGCCCAAAAACCAAAAAAACAAAACAAAACAAAACAAAACAAAACAAAAAAACAATGAATCACAATTTGCCTATTGTAAGATTTTTATTTTTAATGAAAAACTATCATGCCATGAGTTTTCCTAGTATAATCGCAAAAAAAGAATTAAAATTTATATGTAAAAATACAGATGAGCTGCGGTAATGTCTGCATCTTTTATTCATATTTTAAATAGAATATTTTGCATTAAAGAAGCTAAACACTACTCTACTTTGTGTTCTTTAGTCTTTTCTCATTCAAATTAAAGACATAAAAGTCCATATATTAGTTTTTTGATTTCACAATTTATAATTATGAACTCTGAAAAAAGGACAACAGCACAGAGTAGTAAGAAGTAGTAAGCCCTGAACACTTTTCAATATACACTCCCCCAAAATACTAAAAAATAACTGAAGTTTTCAGAGACTTGACTGCGGGATCAGGCGCTATCTACAACTGGTTCATTTTCAGTACCTAAGAATAAAAAATAAATTATAGGTATGTTATTAATAAGCCTGTTAATTTTGTTTTAGGTATCTCGGTTGATCTCTTAACTCCCACATGTCAGTTGATAAGTGATGTGTCTTTGAAAACCAAGGCTTTTCTATTTGATTGTTAATTTAATAAATCTATCTCAATAGCCCCTTACCCCTCTTTAATCAGTCATAGATATTAAAATACCAATACATAGAATAAGTATAAGAAACCTGAAGACTAAGAATATTTGCCTTTCTTCTAACACAGACCTAATGAAGAAATCGCCATTGCATCCTAAATTCTATTCATTCTTCCTAAAGTAAATTACTATCACAGGTCATTCGAGTATAGTTTTATCTTAATCAGGTTCTATAACTGATAAACGTACATTTCATTTAGAGTAACAGTGAAGCATCTTCTCCTTACTATGTTGAGAGTCCTATTCTGATCATAGTATTATGTAGCACTTACCTCTTTCCTTGTTTTCGCAGTTAAATCCTTTTTCATATAAAGGCTGAACTAGATGGTATTCCCACCAGCAGTGAATGAGAGTTCCTTTCTCCCCAAATCTCTGCCAGTACTGACTGTTCTTGTTCTTTGTGATGTATGCCAGTATCAGTGGCGTGAGATGGTACCTTACTGTTGTTTTGATTTACATCTCCCTGATGCAAATCAGATGGAGAATTTTTTTCATGTGCTTTTGCCATTTTATTTCTTCTTTGAGAAAGTGCCTGTTCATTTCCTTTCTCTGTTTTTTGATGAGATTAGATATTTTTTCTTGTTAAGTTCTGTCAGTACCTTGTATATCTTAGATAGTAGCCTGTTATGGGTAAATAATTTCTCCCATTCTTTGCATGTCCTTTATAACTTAGTCATTATTTTCTTTGTGATACAGAATCTTCTTAGTTTTATATAGTCCCATTTGTTTATCTCTGCTTTCACTGGTTTGGGCAATGGTGTTTTCTCCTTGAATATGCCTTTAGTCTCACTGTCATGGAGTGTTTTACCTATATGTTATTCTATATAATTTGTGGTCTGGGGATATCAAGATCTTTAATCCATTTGAATTTGACTTCTGTGCATGGTGTTAGATAGACATCTGAGTTCGATTTTTTTGCAGGTGACTGACCAGTTAGTTTTCCCAACAATATGGAGATTTCTCAAAAAACTGGAAATGGAGCCCCTTATGATCCAGCTCCCATATGATTCCTAGGATATACCGTAGGAATACGAAAATTCATTACAATTGCATGACTACATTTATTGCAGCACTATTTATAATAACCAGAATTTGGAAGCAACCCAGATGCCAAACAACAGATGAGTGGCTAAAGAAACTATAGTACATAGACACAATGGAATACTTTGCATCCATCAGAAAATTGAGGTCATTAAATTTTCCTATACATGGCTAGATATGGAAACTAATATCCTGAGTGAAATAAGCCACAGGGAGAGAAATAGAATAGTCTCAATCATCTGTGGAATTTAATATAATAATTAACAGTATGCTAATAACCCCTAGAGACTATAGAGATGAGAAGAACCAGTCCATGATGTGAGGCTTACCACAGAGTGGTGAGTGCAGTTAGAAAAACAACTACACTAACAACTATCATGACAATGGCAGTGAGTGAGAGAAATAGACTACCTGTCTAGAAGACAGGCAGTGGGTGGGGTGAAGGAGATAGGGATCATTGGTGGTGGGAATGTTGCACTGGTGAAGGGTGGTTATTCTTTATTATGACTGAAACCCAACTCCAAACATGTTTGCAATATGTTTAAATAAAGATATTATTTAAAAAACAATAGATGACTGTATAAAGGAGTTGTGTGCTACATATACAAAATGAGTTGTAACTTAGCTATAAGAAAATACGTGATCGTGCAATTTGCTTCTATGTAGTCAGAATTACAGGACATCAGATTAAGTTAAGTCAGTCAGAAGTCGAGGGGCAGATACAGGATGATCTCCCTCATATATGGGGTATAAAGAAGCATATGGTCAAGGCAACAGAACTCAGGAGTTCATCTGTAATACTTAGTTTAACAAAGGCAGAGTATGGAGAATAGATAGAAGAGACCCTGAGACTTTGGTAGAAGGAAATGGACATTCTGGTGGAGGATGGATGTGGTGTTAGAAAGCAGCATGGATGAAACCGTATAATTAACAATATTTTAGATTGAAGTGGCTCAAATAATTTTAATCGCAAATAAACAACCAATAAAATTTTAAAGGATTGAGCAAAATTATATTTAAAAAATTTCCCAGATGAAAGTGAGACTTTGATAATAAATCTCTGGATTTTCCTGTACAACTGTATTTAACTAAACTTTGTGTACTATACATTTGTCTAATAGTTTCGATTCCTAGATAAGCCCAAGTTGAAATCAGATGGTTAAGAAAATTTTTCATATACCCTGAACAAAGTTTAAAGAATAACTACAGATTTCTTTCAATCTTCAAATTATTCTAAAAGTCTAAATTTATTTTTAAGAAATTTTCTTTGGAAATATTTTCATTTGATTATTTTTCTGACCAAATCAGTCTACACACATGCAGAGAGCCATTTATTGTGAATGTGCTTCTCTTGTTTTATTAAGTATTAATTGACAGTTGACATAAATTAACTTCAGGTAAACTGATTTGATATGTGTATATATTATGAAATGATCACTCCAAGAAGGATAGTTAGCACCCTTCCTATATAACGTTACAAATAAATTTTTCTTGTGATGAAGTCTAAATAATCTACTCTCTTAGAAACTTTTGATATTTAATCTAGAACTAGGCATTGATTCGGTTTTTTTGTTTGTATGTTTGTATTTATTGTTATGCTATTGTTTTTAGGCCATATGTGGCAGCACTCAGAAATTGCTCCTTGCTCTTTATTCAGAAATTGCTCCTTGTGCACTGCTTCTCTTTTGCATAGGCACATTAAAATGGGAAAATAATACATATGCAAACAAATTCTTATCTAATAGAGATGGGAACACAAATTTGGTAATGTAATTAGGTCTTCTACCCTGAACATTGGCATAGTGACTTGGCTTAGGCCTCAGAAGAATGGGCATCGCCCACACACACCTGAACAATGGATACTATCTATGGAAACAACCACAATTGTCTATAACATTACCAGGATCCAAGCCTCTATCAGGGAAGACCTGCGACTGCTTTGGCATTGACTTACTCCAAAGATTGTTCCCAACACACAGACAGCTCAGCAACAGTCTGCATGCAGGGCAGATCCCTCCTCATTTAATGGTATGTTGAAACTAGAGGATGTTCCACATCAGCCTGACATCGATGAAAGAAATGCACAGAATCCAGAGTCTTTAAATATAAGAATCTGATATCAGCAATAGCTAAAGTGTGAAAAAGTTTCACCGGGACCATGGAGAATGACTCAGGTTTGATGGACTGGTATGCCTGTAACCCAGAGTTGGTCTTATGCCAATAAACTTCTGGGGTGAGGCCTTTTTGTAATCAGGTCAAGAATTTCCCCCCCCCCCATTTTCTCCATTTTTCTGGACCTATGCAAACAATGGCGATTGCCACTATCACTACCACTATAAAATTCCCTTTATTCCCTATTCATATGTAACTCAGTACTATATGTAGTATTTATCAAATTAATTATATGGATGCATGTACAATATTCCTCAAACAAAATGTTAACAATTTTCTGAATAAAATTCAGGAAAAATCCTGAATAATTCCCCACATATTTTTGAATGTTTATGAATAACTATAAATTATAAAATATATGTATGTACATAAATTTTATATTCAGGATCTTATCAACCAACCTGAATAGTATGCACTTAGGCAACAGTGCAACAATATAGAATCATTTGAGTACCATTTCTGTCATTAAAATATGGAAGCATCACATGAATTATTGATCCTAAAAATAATAACTATTGTCTACTTTACAACTTTTCTGAAGTTTAATTTATTGTGCACTAAAAGTAAAAATCCCAGAATAGTCTTTGAAATAAAAGGAGATATGAATTTTAAAAGTCTCTTCCTTGTAAAAAATACAATTTCTTCTATTGATCTTCCTATTTTCAGCTAAAAGCAGAGTTTAAAATGAATTCTAGAAGATACAGTGTACTCCAGCATAAACTGTCCCCAGACATTTGCATAAAAATGAAACTAAACTACAACTTAAAAATAAGCAACACCAATAAAAACCAGCAGCATTTAAAAGTTTACAGAATATTCTTATTACCCAAGTATTAATACCACATCAATTTTATACCTCTCCATGTTAAAGCATGAATTGTATTTTTCTGGCAGTGAATTAAAAATCATATAATATCTAGCCCTGAATCATAAAGGTAAAATTAAAAACTTCAAATTATTTTTATTTATCTTATTTGATACTGTGATTTTTACTGATAATTTTGATGTAATATAATTAAAACAAAAAGTAAAGCTGTGGTTTTGGCCTAATTAAAAATTTAGCCTCTCTACACATTACTGGACATAATTTATTATAGGGTAATTGCCTTTCACACAACCAACCCAACTTCTAACCCTAGCATCCCATCTGGACCCTCAAATATTGCCAGGAGTGATACCTGAGTGAAAAACTAGGAGTCCTGTGCACTGATATGTGTGTTCCACCAAGAGAAGTTAAACACAAATATCACATACTTTTAAATAAAATTTAAAACAATTAATAATATATGTTTTAGGTATACATCGACTTAAAAATTTATAGAAACTATACTACTTCACTAAGATCTTCACCACAATATTATATAGTATATCATTCCTATTTTAGGGATAAGCAACATGGGGAAATTAAAATGATATACCTATAATAAAATCATGGGTTTGGTTTTATTCACCATCTGCAGCACCAATAAAAACATAACGCAATATAGATTTGGAATCACTCTTCTCATGTCCCTCCAAAAACTCCTAGTTATTCACAAATGGAACAAAGAGATGATTATAAATGCTGTATCATTCTTGGCAATGAAGTTATCTCAGTAGAAGAATCTCCTACATTTAGTACTTTGGAATAGTTTATTTAAAGATAACAGTATCTGATAACCCCAAAACCGATAAAGCCAAAAAGTTATATTGGATAATAAAAACCAGTGAAAACAGTTGTATGGGTGAGCAGTGCAGAAGTGCTGAGCAATCTTTCTTGGTTTACTAGACATTACAATATTGTACCTCCCACATATTTGAGTCATCAAACATCTGGCTATTAACAGGTAATAGCAAATTAATAGACCTACAAATCACTGAGGATGAATTTTATTCATGAGAAACATGAATACCACATTATGCATTAATTAAATTAGTTTGATTTAATTTTGACATAACTCTCTGGAGTAGAAATTTTTATTCCTTTTGAAGGTTCCATTATTATAAATGACAAAATCCCATGAGGGTACAAAGATTCCAAAAATGTTTATTTGCTCCAAAATGTCAATTCATCTTTCTCAAAGTAGAAAACATATATTTTATTCTGAAAATATAATATTCCCATTGATTCTGGTTAATTTAGTTATACCATTATATTTCTTTAACCAAAACATACTGTTTATATTCTTTATTTACAGAAAAAAAATAGTTTCTTAAAATAACTATTTAGAATCTTTAGCTGAATTGAATGCAAAATATTTCTACAGCTATTTCTTTTTGTTGGGGAGGGGGATAAAATTATTTTTGTGCTGAATTAAAAGTACCACCAAAGAAAAATATTTACTTTTTTAATAACTCAGGACAGTCGTTAGCAGTGAAGACCATTACAGGAAGGTTAAATTCTAGTATTGAGACTGGGATGGATGGAGATAAAGTGTTTCAAAGAAAGGCTGAAGCAGGACCAATACATAGAGTGAAGCTCTCTGTTCTTGCCATACTTGGTAGGGAGATAGCTGGTCAGGGTGATTTTCCCTCTGTGTTTAGCAGGACAGATTTTCTCGATTCTGGATCTATGGGTCATTAGCAAACTTAAAGGCCATTTTAGTTGCTGCAATATCACCCATTTCTTTTCATTATCTGAAGGGTGAGAACTTCTAAAGTGAGTTCTACTTTACTTTTCGTCTCTAAATAATTCTCTTCTTTGTTCTCCAATTCATGTGTGCTCATATTGCTATAATTTGATGTATTTGAAACTCGGAGATATTTTTACATAAACACCTTGCCGTTTTAGTTCTTTTCTTATTGTGATATATAGTATTGATCATGTCATGCTTACAAAGGTCCATTTATTTACCTGTCCTTTACATGTATTTCAGGTGGTGAAATGTAAAAGCCAATTTTAAACCATCTTTTAGATGGGAAAATATTGCCTGAAACTATATAGATCTTATTAGATGTACTTCTATCAATGAGGCATAAAAGTGATTATACTTCTACTGTGAAAATGGAATAGAAGTTTTAAAAATATTAAACTAGAATCTATAAGTATTTTTGCTTTCATCTAATTCTCCATAAATCTAGTTATGGTAACATCTAGTCATAAATTATAGCACCATCATGTTACCCTTAGAGTCCAAATAAGCACCAAAGTGATATTAAAGCATATTAAGTTATTTTCATCTAATTTCAACATGTAATAGAACAAGGACTGAGTGTTTATAAATTGAATTTTGTATATGCTTAAAATAACATTTTGAACTATAAAATTTTCTTACATTCACTTATGTTATTTGTAGAAGTTAGAACAAAAATAAGCTTCAAGGTAAAGCTAATTTAGATGAAAGTGATAGTACTGTGGGTAGAGTGCTTGCCTTGAATGAAACTAAACTGGGTTCTATCCCTGGCTCTCATATAGTACCCCTGAAAGCAGAGTCAGGAACAGAGTATTGCTAGTTGTGGCTAAAAAAAAACATGTAATAAAGGAAAGCTAATTTGTAACCATGATAACCTAAAAAGAGCATTTTCAATTAATTTAAATATTTAAATGTTGTAGCTTAGGAAATAAAGTTTTTAAAAGTTAATTATGAAAATACTGCCAATTAAATTTGTGCAATGTTTTTAATGCAATAAAATATTCCAGTAGAATTTTTTGATTTATCTTAAGTGCTAAAATAAATTTGATAAGTAAGGAGTAAATTTGATAAGTTAACATATCATTCTCTTGGTTAATTCAAGAATTCATTTATTTTATTAGATGTATCTTGAAGTTCAATTTGTGTGTGTGTTTTGGTTTTGAAGCTCTACTCAGTTATGCATGGACTGACTTCTGGTTCAGAACTCAGAGATCACTGATGGCAGGGACCATAGGGCTAGATCAGATACTTGAGACTGAACTTGTTTAACCACTTGCAAGGCAAGCATCATACCCAATATACTATCTCTCAAGTCCATGATTATACTTTAAAACAAACTCTTGATTACATAGAAAAATTTTGTTTTACTTTTAATGAAAATAATGGACTATGTCTAGCACTAATTTTATAAAAAATATTCTGGGCTATAGGAAATTCGTTACTATCTGAAAGATTTTTATGACTCAATGATACACAACTTCTTTGAGCTCCAATTGTAAAGTTTGCCCTTGCCAGCAGATATTTATCACACATCAACTTTTATTGCCTTGAGAACTTATTAGTTTGCTGGATTAAAGCATTCCTCATTCTGAAGCATACATCTTTTATTGATTATCCAAGTGTCTCCACATAAATGGTATCAGCTAAGGTACATTTTAATGACACTGTCATATGGCTAGAGATTTTAAAGTCAATTTGTATTATAGATTTTGTGCTAATGCATCATTTAAATATATATATATATATATCTTAAATTCAAATAAATTAGGACTAAACATATATTATCTGCAAACCTTCCAGACTGAAAAATTCGCATGGAAGCTTTTATTATAAAAGTTTCAGTTCATATTTATATTCTCAAATGAAGCAAATGACCAAATCGACACATTTATACTTCAGTTCACTATGATTCAAGTGCACATAACTAGTAGGGATGTTTTATGCTCACTTTTGTTGAGAATGCAGTTTAGAGTAATTAGGAAAGCAAATTAAATTTCAAAGCAATTATATAACTGAATATCTTAACTTTTGACTTGTAAATTCTTTAAGATAAATTCTTATTGTCAGTAGACTGAGTCTCTCAAGTAACAGGATGCCCTTGATTGTACCCCCCCCCCAAATTCTCAGACAATTGGGCAAATAATTCAATATGAGGATCAGAGATTACATTACTGTTCCGTCCTTGAGATACTGAGATTACTGAGCTCACCATATTGATCCTTGGTGCTTCCAGAGATATGCTTGGTGATGTTTATGAGATATGCTTGGCCTCTTAGATTGCATGCAGTGGTACTCACTGAGCCATGTATGCATTACTCAAGTTCTTTGGGTTGACTGTTAGCATGAGTATAACATTATGTAAACTTGCCAAAAAACTTAAAATATAATTTTAATTTTCAGTAATTTTAAGAAATTTCTATGAATTAAAGCATTATATTCTCTCTATACTAGTAAAAATATTTTCTTAGGGACAACTAGTATAGTATTGAATGAAGAGTTCTAGTTTGATTTAGTTTGAATAGAAAAAAGATACTAAATCCCATGTTTTGTTTCCCCATCAAAGCAAGAAAAAGAAAATCTGAATCTGAAAATGGTGCAAAGATCTATTGGTATTTACAGGAACTAGACAATTCCTTGCAGAAAATTTACTTAGTACTAGAAGTTTGGAAATAGAAGATAAGTTCTCCTTTACCTGATACTTTACAAATTATTAGATCAGAGAGCTTAAATCTCCAATCTCTGAATCATTTACAAGATAAGAACTATAATAGATTGGAGAAATGTAATTTAAAGCCAGTATCTTTCATTTTAGTTTCAGCAAATGGTATCTTGCATGCAACACATTGAAGGAATAGTTTTTGCCTTTTTTATGAAAAAAATCCAAGCATGTATATTTTTTGCTGCTGTATTTATTTCTTTATCTATTTATCTTATAATTTTTAAATGGGAACTACTAATTACAATTTTATTTATAATAAAATCTTAGACATGTAATTTTCCAACATAACCCATCAGTGCTAGAGTTTCAGAGTCACCTCCCACTCTTATTCCACTCCCTTGATATAATCTCAATACAGGAGATCTACTTTCAGAGAGTGTTGACATGGGTCATTTGTTATTTTCCTAGTATATTTGATATTCCACAAATGAGAAAATCATTCTATATTTGTCCCTCTCCTTCTAAATGACTTTTCCTTAACTTAATACTCTGTATTTCCACCTATACTATAGAGTGCTGAACTGAATTAATTTCTCTTTTTTTTAAGAGCTGAATTCTTTATACTCACTGTGTAAATATCCAGAGTTTCTTTATCCACCCATCTGTTCTTGAGAACTTGAATTGTTTCCAGAATTTGGCTGTTGTGTATAGTGCTGCAATGAGCATAGATGTGCAAATATCTTTAGAAATAAAATTTTCAGCTTTGAGAGTATATGCCAAGCAGATGGCCAATAGACATGAAAAAAAAAGTGTTCTCTGTCAATTATAATCAGATAAATCAAAGAAATGATACCAATAATATTGGAACACATTAGAAAGAGTAGAAACTACACTACTGTCATCTGTGAAATCATTCACTGAAGCAGTTATTGCTTATACCTATACAATTAATGTACGAATACACATATTGATCATGTTCATAGCAATTAAGTCTAAAATATGGAACACTATTAGACTAAGGAAATAAGTTTTTTATTATTTTATATACAAATAGCATTTTTTTCATTTTAGGAAATTGGATAAATGTATGACAAATAAATATCTCAGGATTATCAAGGTACTTTAGACTGAGTTAGATTGCTGTATTCTGGGCCTGGAGAGATATCACAGTGGTAGGGTATTTTCTTTGCACATAGCCAACCCAGGATGGACCAGGTTCTGTTCTGGCATCCCATATGTTCCTCCAAACCTACCAGGAGTGATTTCTGAATGCAGAGCCAGGAGTAACCCTTGAATACCTCTGGGTGTGGCCCAAAAACTAGAGAAAAAAAAAAGATTTCTGTATTGTAGAAGAAGAACGCATAATCAACTTTTTAACTACAATAATGACTAAATAACTTAGAGATAGTTTTACTAAAATTTAATAGACTACAAAAAGTATAATGGCATATCTTACAGTCATACTGTCTTGAAAACACAATGAAGATAATATGGATATGAAATTCTAAATATTATAATGCATACTTTTGACAATATGTACTATAAACATAATAATTAAAACTTTTTTTCTTCTCTTTTTTGATTTTTGGGCCAACCCTGTGATGCTCAGGGGTTAACTCCTGGCTATGTGCTCAGAAATCACTCCTGGCTTGGAAGAGCCTAGGTCCATCATGGATTGGCCATGTGCAAAGCAAATGCCCTACTATTGTGCTATCACTCTGGCCCCTGAAACTTTGTATATTAATCAGAATAAGAGAGAGAATTTAAAATATGCCTATGGGTTTTTCTTGGTTAAATTTACCTAATATAATTACTTGAAAATTCTAGGAAAAACAATTTTATCAAATAACTATTCTTCTGATTTACTTACAAATAAATATTATTAATACAAAAGTATAGTAGTAAACACAACTATACATTTTTAAGAATTAGCTTAATAAATTATGCTAAATGATATTTGTGATAAATCCAGCATAGAGGACATAAAATGATAACGTGTGGATGTAATGTTTTTATTTCTTTTTTACAGATAGGTGAAAATCAGACAAAGCTTTGCTATGAGGTTATCCATTTGTCTTGGCCTCCCACATGCGAAGCTTGTAGACTAAGCCTTTGAGCTGTCTCTCCCTCCCATTAGCTTTCTTTTATTGATGAGAATATTTTTTACCACATGGTGTTCAGGAGTTACTTCTGGCTATTCATTCAGAAATGTCTCTTGGTAGTTCTCAGGGGACCATAGAAAATGCCCATCAAATATGGGTTAGCCACTTGCAAAGCAATCATCCTTCCCACTGTTCTATGACAACATCCTGTAGAGTTTGCATTTAACACTGACTTCCTACCAATTTGCTTAAAACACTTGACTTCAGATTAAAAGATTTATTACTGTTAATACCAAATGAAAGGATTTCTTTTTTCTCTTGACTAAAGTATGTCTTTTCCAATTCCAATACTTCAATTTAACACCAACAGCTTTCAAGACAATATTGTTGCTACCTAATGTTAGGAACAGATTACATAAGTTACACAAGATTGTTTCACATCAGATGACAGTTACAATTCCTAGATATCTTGTTCTTCTATCTGAGTCATTTTTAAATTACGGCTTCCCACAACATGTCACAAGTTCAATAATTCAATAATTTAATAATTTAATAAGTTCCAATTGAACTTGAGAAAACATTGCTTCCATTTCCAGGTTTGTACTAAACAATACCAGTCATGAATGACAAAGTAGGTAAGAAGGCTAGGAGTACATAGAGCTTTTATATCCTTTCAGAGAATCTCTCTCCTAGGACCTCAATACATTCAACAACCTCTAAGTGTAGGAGAGGAGATAACATCTGCTTAATGAATACCAGATCCGTTCTCTTTAAATACTCATCCAAAATTCTTCTCTTTAAAACTAAATGATAACTTAACCCCCATGAAATTTCAAAATATTTAGAAAGAGTGCCAAGAACTAAAGGTAAAAATTAAAAATATAGTCTTCTGATACCATAGATGACTCTGTGCAATTTTAATTAAATCATTTGGGATGATGCCAAAAGTCATCTCAAAATTAGAATCATATTTTCATGATGTTTTTGTTTTCTTCTTTCTAAGGATAATTATTTATGTTATTCTTTTAGTTTAGTTTTGTTTTGGGACCACACAGCAGCGCTCAGTGGTTTTTCTTGGCTCTATGCTCAGATATCACTCCTGACAGGCTCAGGGAACCATATGGGATACTGGGACTCAAACTTGGGTCGCCATGTACAAGGTAAATACTCTGCTCTCTGTGTTATTGCTCCAGCTCCATTATGTTCTTCTTTTAATTTTATTTTTAAAAATGCATTACATGGTTGACATAGTTGGCTGTGTTACATTTCTCTAGAAAAGTGAGTGCAACGTTATTTAAAAAGAATAACATTAAAGGGGGCCGGGTGGTGGCGCTGGAGGTAAGGTGCCTGCCTTGCCTGCTCTAACCTAGGATGGACCATGGTTCGATCCCCCGGTTCCCCACATGGTCCCCTGTGCCTGCCAGAGCGACTTCTGAGCAAATAGCCAGGAGTAACCCCTGAGTGTCACCGGGTGTGGCCCAAAAACCAAAAAAAAAAAAAAAAAAAAAAGAATAACATTAAAAATATAAAAGAAAAATGAAGAAAAGAAAGTTTAAAAAATGAATGAAAAAATTCAATAGCAAGCCCATTTATAAAAATTATTGTATTTTCAATGAAGTCATTAATTAAATGGCAAAAATTTTAATAAGTTCTGTTGTTAGCTTCTCATTCAATTAAATTGGTGTGTTCCTATAGGAATGGCAGTCCCAAACAAATGAAGTTGTTCAGAAATTCAAAGCATTATTATTGACACTGTGGCTTTTAGTGGTATGTTCTCAACAGCCAAGCTTCCTCAAAGAAGGAAGATACAGGAGGAGGCTGCCTGTACTAGCCCCATAAAAGCCTGTCGCCTAAGCCCCCAAATTATCATACCTGAAGTTTAGCATGCCTGAAGTTTAGAGTTCCCTCTGTGTATAGGGGTGCTGTGGTAGGGCCATTGGGAAAACAGTAATTCTTTGTGATGCAAGCAGCAACAGAAATGTGGCTTGGAGTGGGGGAAGGCTTGACCTGTCCTCTTCTACCAAGATGGCCAGCTTTCTGCAAATGGACAGTGTATCCACAATCTTTCAATGATTGATTTACATTTCATCTGAACAAAGAATGAATCTATGGAACTGGCCTGCTTTAAACATCGAAATAATTATTTTACAGAACAAAGAAAAAAAACAAGATATTATTCATGACATTGAACTCTTTTATCTCAGAAAGCATGATTTCACTAATGCCATGATATTCCTCTAAACTAAAAATTTCTGAAGCCATAGTGACTGTAATTAGTGTCGTGTGTGACACTCACTATCACCAAACTTTAAAAAAATACAGAAAGTATAGCAATGACAACATTATTTTCTAGCTCTTAATATTATCAGCATAAGGTTCTCATTGAAAGTCATTTTTTTAAGACCAACAGCACATGAACAACCTACTTCATAACATATGAAAATAAGTTAGTGGGAGAGAAATAGACACATAATAGTCTCACTAATCTGTGGGATTTAAGAAAAATAAAAGACAGTGTGTTAATAATACCCAGAAACTATAGAGATGAAGGTTAAAAGAACTGGCCCACAATATGAAGCTTACCACAAAGAGTGGTGAGCACAGTTAGAAAAATAACTACACTAACAAATATCATGCGATATCATGAGAGAAATAGAATGCCTGTCTAGAATACAGGCAAGGGGTAGGGGGGAGGAGGGAGATGGGAAACCTAAGTATTTTTTATATCACCTTTGATGATCTATGGAAAATAGTGGGGAAATATAAAATAACTAAAGCAGATAATCTGGGAAAATTAAGCAAACTATTTATTCTAATTCATTCCATTGTCCTTCAATTATATATAATTATGTTTCATTCTTTTTGAACATAAAGTCACATCAACCAAAGTATAACCTTCTTGGGAACAGGGGAAGTCAGAAAATAATTTCAGCAATTACAGTTTCTCACATTCCTTCAATAAAATAACAATAATAATACAGAGGGCTCATATTTACGGTAGTGTTTGCTAAGCCCCATCAGAAATGATTTAATGTTCCAAGACAAATGATGGATGTATGAAGGCCATTATCCAGAACCTCTAG
This sequence comes from Crocidura indochinensis, assembly GCA_004027635.1. Classification (NCBI taxonomy): domain Eukaryota; kingdom Metazoa; phylum Chordata; class Mammalia; order Eulipotyphla; family Soricidae; genus Crocidura; species Crocidura indochinensis. The sequence continues at coordinate 36,804 of PVKC010000979.1, read as the reverse complement.
GTAATCTAACAAAATATCTACATTAGAAAGTACCCACAAAAAGCACATAAAACTCATATAAGATATAACCCAAAATTGGATTTATAGCTGTGATTTATATTCCATCTTGAGAAGTTCTGCTGTATATCATTTGGTGCCAAAGCCAAATGTAAAACTTTAAAGGTAGAATTTCTATGATTTTTGGCATGTTAGAGACACCTTCCTATATTCAGTGTCTGTAAGTAAGTGGCAAAAGGAAATACAACTCTTCCTCTTGGAAATATACCAGGCAGCCCAGATAAGCAGCAGGGCAAGGAAAGGCTCAAACAGATGTTAATGGGAAGGAGATGCACATTTTGCAATGAATTGAAGCACAGAAAATTCCTCCCAAACCAGGTAAAGAAAGATAAGCCCTGCAGTTTAGAGGAGACAGCACCTTCCCGGAGGAGTGAGTCATGTGTTTTTTGAACTAGAGCCAGAAATCATAAATAAGAGTGGGGTGCTGTAATAAAAGTCAGTTCCTTTTTATTTATTAACCACTGTTATTTATTCAAGTTAAAATTCCTGTGAAAGAGCTCATATTTCCTTTCTGCATTTTATCGGAGAGCACATTAAATGTGGGTGAGGGGGAGGAATGAAAAACATTTATTTAGTTCATCCCACAAAATCAATCCCCTTTTAAATCCATGTCAGCAAAGCCATCTGATAAACCCATCCCTTGGCAGGTTGTTTTTATTAACATTTCAGTAAATTAAAAGAATAAACACATATTGAGCACAGAGGAGTGAGGAAAAACCATAAGAAAGCCTCCCTAGGATAAGCAAATGGATAGCATGCTCTTTCAAAAATTATCTACCACTAAAATAATAGAAAATGTAATGATTTTTAATATTATCTTTTTTAGGGAATAGGGTGATAATACAGGGGATAGGGCATTTGCTTTGCACACAGCTAATCTAAACTTCAATCTGGGCACCAGAAAAGGGTCCTCTAAGCCCCACCTGGAGTGATCCCTGAGCACTACCATGTATGGTCCTCAAAAACAAGCACAGTCCGACTTCTGGAGTCAAAGCCAAAGTCTACTTCTACTCAAATAGATGTTATTTTCTTAAGGATAACTGTTGTTACATCTAAAATAGTTCTGTTGAAAAAATGAGATTTTAGGAACCACGGGGCTATTACAGCAGGTAAGAGTTTGCTTTGCATGCAGCACATAGGGCTTGATCCCTGGAGCTGCATGTGGTTCCATTAGCTTAGTACTATCCAGAGTGATCAGTAAGTACAGAGTCAGGAGTTAGTCAGGTGTGGTCACCACACCAAAATTTTAATACTATGTTTAAATTTAATCAAGTATTTAAGGAGTTCTTTTATTTTATAAGTCATTTTCATTTATCTCACTTCATGATGCTTATCATCACTTCATGGTGTATGTTGTTGGAATTGAACCCAGATCTTCCTAATGCAAGACACTCAAAGTCCTGTATTATCTACAATTGCTCCATTAGTGCATTTCAAGTTTCAGGGTTTCATTTTATGAACTCTACTTAAGTCTTTTGGATTTTGTCTATACCTGGTGCTAATGATTTTAGATGCCCTAAGATTGGCACATTATTTCTTCAAGACTATGAAAGACTGTACCCCAACATATACATTTTCTTAATATTAATAGAAAATGTTCAGAATATTGGGTGTATCAGTGTCTTGGTTTCAATTTTTTTGAAGAAAAATAAATTTATCTGAAACCACAGTAAATTTGTATTGCAAAGAAAATATAAGGGTATTATTAATGTTAGTTTTTCTGTTATAATTTAATAAACTTTTAGACTTGGAAATCTAGATAAAGTTTGAGAAACTCTTAAAGCATCATTATGTTTCAATTAATTTAGCTTGAAATATGTCTCATTTTAATCACTTTTTAGGTCCAAATCTACTGTCTCTTTTCAGAACTATTTTTTACCCTAAAACTATTCATTAGTCTGTTGCCTTGACAATGAGGTTTTACTCTTGCACCTAGCCTCAATCCCAATTTAGCACATATGTTTCTACTTAAGCTATCTAAGTTTGTTTTATATTTCATAGTGAGCCATTTTAACTAACTCTTCATTGTCTGTAGGATAAAGTGCAATATCATACCAGCTTCATTCAACTTTTGAGCTGTATTGCTTAGTTTGTTACTCATACTGAGAAGATATTCAAGAAATGCTTGAAAAATAAAGGAATGGTTCAAAATGTTCTTTTCATGTAGTAACTCTCTAACCTATGCCTTTTCACTTTCTGTCAGCAAAATTTATAGCAACTAATAAAAATTGCATTCTATTAAAAAGTCACAAGCTGATGAACTACCTCTTCATTCATAAGAAGACAAAATGAAATTTTCCTATACATGGCTGTATATGGAATCTATTATGCTGAGTGAAATAAGTCAGAGGGAGAGAGATAAACAGAGAATGGTCTCCCTCATCTATGGGTTTTGAGAAAAATGAAAAACATTTGTATAAATTCTCAGAGACAAAATAGAGGAGGACTGGAGGGTCCAGCTTGCCACAGGAATCGTTTAGTGCAGTCACAGAAGTAATTACACTGAGAACTATCATAACAAAATGTGACTGAATGAGGGCAGTAGAAAGCCTGTCTAGAGTACAGGCCAGTGTGGGGTGGGGAAGAAGGACACTTGAGATATTGGTCAAGGGAATGTTGCACTGGTGAATATATATATATATATATATATATATGTATATATAATATATATATATATATATATATAAAATCACACACACACAAAAGAAAAGGCCTCGCAATTCTTACCACAGGCTGTGTTCTTTACACTGACTGTATAGAAAGAGGAGGTACAGTAAATACACCCATCTATACCTCAACACGGGCCCTTTGCCTGGGGAAGAAGCACACTTAGATTATTGGTCATGGGAATGTTGCACTGGTGAATATATATATTAAAAATCAAAGAAAAGAAAAGATAAGGCCTCGAAATTCTTAACACAGGCTGTGCTCTTTACACTGATTGTATAGAAAGAGGCAATACAATAAATGCATCCATATAAACCTTAACACAGGCCCTTTCCCTGGTCTGTATTGTGAATTGGGGGACAAAAAAAAAAGACAAAATGAATATTTTCTTAAGATTATACTTAAAATAGGCACTATCATCCATCACAGAATGAGTTAAGATAAAGAAAATATTCTATGACATTGTAGATTCTAGAAACATTTGAAAAAAATTATTTTCTTATTAAGTATACTCTACTTGTTTTATTTAATAAGATAGTGAAGACTATCATTATGATTTAATAAGATAGTCAAGACTATCATTATGATAATCAAAGTTTTATTCTATATACAAAAATTCATATACAAAATGATATTTCTTCCTAGTCACATGATCTCTAGACTGAAAGAAAAATTTTATTTTGTTTATTTTAGGGGACCATACCCAGTCAGGCTTATTAACTCTTGGTGCTTAACAAAGGAATCACTTTATGGCGATGCACAAGGGACATATAGGATGACAGGAATTGAGTTTGGGTTAGCTGTGTACAAGGCAAATGCCCTTTCAACTGTATTATCTTTCTGGCCTGAAAGAGAAGTTTTGGTCCAAATTTTATAGTTTACACAGCTTCACAAAGTATTAATTGACCATGTGCTATATATTAACTGTTTTAATTCCTTAACAGACAATAATTTTTAAATATTTAATTGAGCCAACTTCCATTAATTTGCCTTGTTTCCCTATGTAATAGTAAAATATACTACCATACTAATTAAATATTTTCTAGTATTCATGAGTTTACATGTTTAATAGATGCAAAGGTTAATTTTATGTCATCATTCTTTCTGTCAGAGATTTGCCAATTAAATGTTATTTGGGGAATGTTTTAATGTAAGGTTAGCAGTCAAGCTGCAAACCCTAAAATAACTTAGATTGCTCTCTCACATGTGTCTAGATACCATTCAATTTATTGAATTGTAGGAAGGAAATAAACATCAATAACAGAAGAAATGAGGATTTATTTTTTGCTCGCATGCATATTTAAGTTGGATAACATAAGTCTGTTGCCCTTAGATTTTTATCAGCTCTTAGAGTTCTTAGACATTTAGCTCTGGAATGAAATTATACCAACTTTACTGGATCTCAAATTTACAGATGGAATATTTGGGCACTAAAATTATATAAATCAATGTATCATACGCATTCAAGTTTTTAGTTATATAATATATCACATACTAATCACATATGATTCTTTTATAAAATGAAATTTAAGGCATATATAAATGTTTTACACATATTTTATAATATTTTAGTATATTGTTTCTCTGGAGAAAATTGATAAGCCTTTAGATAATGATATATTGTTGTTGCTGTTGTTGTTTGCTTTTGGGGGCCACACCCTGTGACACTGAAGGATTATTCCTGGCTATGCGCTCAGAAATCACTTCTGACTCAGAGACCACATGGGACACCATGAATCAAACCATGTATCGGCCTCCTGCAAGGGGAACTCCTACTGCTATGCTTTCGGGCCTGCCTCGATATTATCTGGGTTATTATGTCCAAAGCTTCCAAATGGCTTCAGTATTTATCTATTCCATGGTCTATGTTTTTCAGAAAAAAATTTTCATGTAGAAATATATTTTCAGTTAAATAAGTGCTAGTTAGCCAGGCTGAAAGTGTATTTTGATATTTTGAAGACAAATCATACAAGCATGATGAGAAAAGAAAAGAACTGTTAGAAGATGTTTTCTTAAAAAAAGATCCTAGAGACTAAAACATTAAAAAATATATATTTTATTATCCCTAGTTTTTGACTAGTTCACTTGATTAATAAATTACATACAGTATTTTGAAACTCCAGAAATATAAATAAGTATAGGTAGTTATAAAAAGCTATATCTAGAAAAAGAAGGCTTTTTTTTTATTATACTTTTGGAATCACACCCAGCAGCTTTCAGGTTATATTTATGGCTCTGTGCTCAGAAGTCACTCCTATCATGCTCGGGGAACCCTATAGAATGTTGGGATTCGAACCACAGTCCATTCTGGATCTGCTGCTTGCAAGGCAAACATCCTACCTCTGTGCTATCTCTCCTGCCTCAAAAGGATATTTTTAAGGACTATTTTTCAGGAGAGAATACTTTCCTATGTGCTTTAAAAGGACTATACAGCCTTAAAATAAATTACTGGTTAATCAAGTAAAGTGGATTAGTTCACATATAAAATGTAAATAATGTAAGTTTAGACAATTATGTTTAATTATTATGACTACAGAAAGAACATGAATATTCTGACCATTTTGACTGAACATTTTGACTATCTATAGGTAGCTAACTATACATGATAGTTATGTATCTGACACAGAATATGGGTAGCCTCAGCAACCAAACAAAGTATGCAGAACTTGACATAAAGAAAATCAGAGAAGTCGTGGAAAACAGAATGAATTCTCCTTTAACAATAGTAACTAGAATCAGTGACATAAAAACAATTCAATACACAAAGGAGAAAACTTAAATGGCAATTTTACAACCAAAAATGAAATTACTGGTGAACATAACATTGATAGGCTGATAAAAGTAAAAAAAAAAGTATAATACCAGTGAAAACAACTGCTGCATACTGTGGCATCAGATATAACAACTATATTAATTTTGTTGTTAAAATTTTAATTTATAATTATCATCTATAACTTATAGTTACCAATGCAATTTATTACTTAACTAAAGCAGTACACACATAATTGGCATAATACTTCCATTCCTTTATTAAAGTAAACATGATCTTTGGTGGGTCATAAACTATTTTTAATATATTACAAATATAAAAATTATTCTTGAATTGATTACTAGATTTTATATTGTGTTATAACTATCCAGTTATTAAAAAAATAACAGAATCTAAAAGTCATTTCTCTCAAAACATAAAATTCAGCTTTTAGCCTTGCAAAAAGTTCCTGAGAAATACTTCCTTTGGCAATGGATTATAGCCAAGATTCTAAGATTTTTATCTCAAATCATTTTTGATTTTCCAAAGAAGTATATAGAAATAAAATATGAAAGTTTTAAGATCCCTTTTAGCATTGTTTCTTCAATCAATAAGCAGTTCATAGTATATATAAATATTTTTAAATTCAAATTAAATGCACATAATTTAAACAGTCATTAGATATCTAAATTACAATTAATCAACTGAGTCTTATTTGATTCTTCCAACATGAAGAGATACTTTTCCTTTCTCCTCTATTTTTAATAGACTTTTCTACCTTGTTAAAAGTAATAACCAGCTCAACAGCTCTTTTCCCTCTCCCTTTTCTCCTTACCTTCTCCTCTCCCTCTCTCTTCCTATCCTTTCTCTCCCTCTCTCCCCTCCCCTCTCTTTTCTCCTATGCCTCCTCTCTCCTTTTTCTCTCTTCCTCTCTCTTCCCCGCTCTCCCTCCCCCTCTCACTCTCACTCTTCTCTTTTCCCTCTCTCCTCTCTCCTTTCTCTTTCCCTCTCTTTTCCTCTTCCCTCTCTCTCCCACTATCTCTTCCAATTCTCTCTCTCCCTACCCCTCTCTCTCCTTCCCTTTCTTTCTCATCTCTCATTTCTCTTATCCCAAATAAATAAATAACAACAAAAAATAAAATTAGCAATTGATTTGATTCAGCGTTTTATCATCACAGGATTTATAGTGGCATTATTTTCCTCCTAATTACTATAGCAATTCTTTATCAATGTAGGTATTTTGCATAGTTCATTGATTTTACAAATTTCAAAATACTTTCTCATATTGATATGCTCTTAATGAATTATTTTCTTTGGTCTTCTTTTGCTTCTCACTATACCACAATTGTTCATTTTTCTCTTTAGATTCAGTGTATATCTTTGTCAATGACATTTTATTTTAAATAATTTTTCTTTTTCAATAATTTTTCTATACATATCAATAACAGAAAGTGTAGCTCTCTGTGTTATAGTGGTTTTCATAAGCTGTCTAGAGATTGTTGTTGTGTCACAAATGTTTTCTGTCCCTTCATAAAAATTTACTGCCATTTAATTTACAGTAGTTTTCTATAGTTGTCCCACTAACTAAAACAGTACACATCATTGCCATCATACTTTCAATTCTTTATCAAAGGAAAACATGATTTTTTGTGGGTCATAAACAAGGTTTAAAATCACACAAAAAATCTGATGATGGATAAATAGTACATGACTTGCCTGAGACTGACCCTGACTCTATTACTTGCACCACATGGTATCCCAGCACTTCTGGAAGTAACTCCTGAGCATAAAGTCAGAAATAATCCCTAAACACCGCTGGATATGGCTTATCCCAATCAGAAAATGGTTAAAAACCACAGATCCTTGCTCTTCTGAACAGTAGACATTACACACATGTGACTGTTGTGATCTTACAACATAACTAGTGCAATAGAGGAACATCTTTCAAAATATTATTTAAGATTAACTTAAGTTTATTATCTATTTGGTTGCAAGAGCTTAAATAAGGGCCTCAATGCTTCTCTTCCTTTATACTATCATTCTCTCAGACATACACACTAAAACAACTTAACGACAGTTTCCCTAATTTGATTCATACCATAAACATTTCCTCTTTTGTTGAGAATATCATCAAAATTTGGCATCTAAACAACTTCTGAGAGTCCTTGATTCTCAGGTAGTATAATAATATTTTATATACACACAATCCTCTTTCATGCTTATATCACCCACGGTTTCTCTCTGTATCCATTGCATCTAACATCAATTTTTGATTCTCATTTAGTGCTTCATCACCTAATTAGGCTCCTAGAGAATTCTATTTCTTGGATGTTAATAAATATTAATAGTTTTCCTTGACTAAATTCACACTCCATAGAATAAAAACTATGATGGTTTTTGTTCTTTCTGTGAATTTAGAGAATGCAAATGTTATCGGTTTTTCCTTTCATCATGATTCACTGTCATTATTACACATAAACCTTTCTTGATGAGCAATATAATGTTCTTAATTTGTAGTATTTTTGTTTTTATTGTTTTTATTTTTGTTTGGGGGCCACACTGAATGGCGCTCAGGGGTTTCTCCTGGTTCTGCATTCAGAAATCACCTCTGGCAGGCTTGGGGGACAGTGTGGGATGCCCAAGATCAAAGCCAGTTCTGCCAGCATGCAAGGTAAATTTAAAATTAAAAATTTGAAATAAATTAAAGTTTCTGTTCTAGGATTTGTATTTATTGTTTGAGTATACAATATTACTTTCTTGGTCACACCTATCTGTGATAGGGATTTGTTGGTTCTGTGCTCAAGTATTACCTCTGGCAATGCTAAGGGGTTGCTGCGGATTGAACCATACACATGTGGTGACAAGGAATGAACCAAAGTAAGAAGCATGCAAGGAAAATTCTCCTTGGGAATAAGCAAGAAGAATAGAATTTATCTGTGGTAATTACTATCGCCTATGTTCAAAAATATTGTTTTCCTGATATATATTTAAGGTACATCATACATTAAAATACCACAAAGTTTCATTCTATAGATTTCCAGTCTAAGGCATTAATTAACTCTGAAATTTTACTTTTACTTCTCACTTCCTTTCCTCAAAATTCTGGCAAGGACTTTTTCGAGGACTTTACAAATAGTGAAATAAATTTGATACTCAAAAACAAGTGTTTTACTGAAAAACTGTTATTAGGATGATGCTCTTCCAAACTCAGGGAGAAAAGAGTGAATAATTATTTTTATATAGCTGTTTCTTGGAACTTATATTTTCAAGAAGAAAGTTAATTATTTGCTAGAATAATAAAAAGACTAAATTCCCATAAATAGTAAACAGCTGATCAAAAGCATAATAATTTATATCTAATTTAAAAGTGGATATTGTAAAAATTAGATGAGACATACATATTTGGATATATCCTTGTTTGGATACTGCACAATATCTCCTTATTTTACAAGCTTTCTAAAAGCCATATGAAATTTACATAGTAGTTCTCCTCCTGCTTTACTTTCTAGTGTGGTAAACTATCTTTTTTTTTTTTTGTGGTTTTTGGGTCACACCCGGCAGTGCTCAGGGGTTACTCCTGGCTCCATGTTCAGAAATTGCTCCTGGCAGGCTTGGGGGACCATATGGGGCACTGGGATTCAAACCGATGACCTTTTGCATGAAAGGCAAACGCCTTATCTCCATGCTATCTCCCGGGCCCCTGTGGTAAACTATCTTAGACTACCATTTTCTTCATTGCTCTGTTAGAAATAAGTCTCTGATTTGTTAAATACAGAGCACACATGAATATTTAAAATATTACATTTAAATATTTAAATTTAGAGTGAATGTAGATTTATCTAAGTAAAGCTCATATCATGATATTGATATTTTCATGACTTGATTTAAAACTAGAAAGTGAATAAACATGCAACCAAATTAAAAAATAATGACAAGAGAAACTAGATCCTAAATGCATGTGCTTATTTAAACCACAGAAAATTATTTAAATGTATATTTTAGTTTAAACCATAGAAGATTTTTCTCTACTATTATTTGGTTTGTATTATAAAGAAAATTGTACTATAAACTAAAACTAGATATATTTGTCCATAAGTGTGTTAATAAATGTTCACACATATATTTTTTATCCAGAGAACCTAATACAAGTAACATTGAAAGTGTTAATATTAATATATTTTGGACCTCAATGTTATCGCATTTATAGAAAATAAGACATTATTTTGTTGAAAAAAGTAAAAAGAAGGGCAAAATATGAAAAAAAAAAGAAAAGGAAAGAACAATTCACAAATTATGTAATGAAATAAAATTGTTTTCTTTATAATTAAGAAAAGTTAGCAAACTTGACCACTTGTTAATTTTTCTAATAAAATTATTTCAGTCATCTCTGAATGATTAGACATTAAATTAAACAGGGGGATATGCTGAAATAAATTTTAAATTCAGTGATTGTTACTGGATAACAGAAGAAGTCTTTAGTGGGCAGCTCCCTTTCTCATCTGTGAAACTGACTTTCAGACTACTTTCAATACGTATGTTGATATTTTGTTTTTTTTTTCTGTTCATTTAACCACTTTCCCTCTTACATCAGCATATTCAGAAAATAACAATCACTGAAAGTGAATCCTTCAAATGTCTGACCTTAATGTTTTCTTCAATCTTTAATAGGAGGAACTTACACCAACTAATTATCTTAGATTGAGTATTAATTATTAATTAAATATTAAAGGTTCACAGGTGCTAGGGAAATTTATTAATGTCTATAAATATATAGTGCACCCTCCATTATATGTTCTCTTCTTAGATACTTGCATAAAATCAGTTTAATTTTGAATTAGTTGAAACTAATTCAGGTTACTTATAAAAAGTAATGTAGTTTAAAAAAGTGTGCATGTTGTTAGAATCAGAGAAAGTCCATCTATGCTGCTTACCTTTAAGTTTTTCAGTTTGTCACACATGGGAGATACTAAAAAAATAATATGAGAATAATACCTAAGGGCAATAGGAATTACCAAAGGAGGAAGTGCAGATATAACAGAGAAAGATCCACTATGACAATCATTAATAAATTATCACTCTGGACAAGAACTGAGTGTTGAAAGGATATACAGTGTCATTGATACATTTTCAATAACAGTGCCTAAAAGCAAAAATGAAAGCAATTAAAAGAGGGAGAAGAGAGAGTGTAAGAGAGAGAGACAAAGAGAGAGAGAGAGCTGGGGAGGAGAGATGTAGGTTAACAGGAAATTGGTGAGGAAATGAGCACTGGTGAAGGGATGGGACAGAAACTCAACCATCAACAACTTTTTAACTCTTTCTTATGGTGATTCTTTCTATATATTTATCTCTCTATGGATCTATCTATCATCTATATAGTTGATCTAATTTATCTTATACTAGTAGTGATCTCTTTAAACACTCCTGAAATGTTTTCCAGATTGGAATCCAACAACAAATACTTTTTTGGTAATTCCCCTGAACTTTATATTTAAGTTGCTTCTAGTTTAGTGTTATATTGATGGAATATTGAAATCCTGATGGTTCTCTGTCTATAATATTGTTCCTGCAGAAAAAATTTTTTTTCTTCCAACAATTGATCTTTTCTAAGAAAACTCCTATCTAAAATGTCATGCAGTACATTTTTCCAATAGAGTTCACATTGTTACTCAAAGGATGCCAAAGTTAATGAAAATAATACCTAAATAAAAAATGCATTGAAGATTGCATTAACACAACTTGTACTAAGTTAGATGAAATTCAATACTTATCTATATTTTTCTCAACACATGACAATACGTATGCACACTCAATGCATTACGTTTAAATGCTACCCATGATAACTATTATTACTGTGGTAATAGTTATTCTATGTACAGTCATTTCATTAGTCTTTGCTTAAGTTAGGGTTTTATTTGTTCTGTTTTAATTGTATCTTTTCAAATATTTACTTTATTTAGACTCTAAATTTTAGAGTTTCTGATAGCCAAATTTTCTTTTCAATTTTATATATGTTTCTGAGTACTATTCATTATTTACAATATATCTAAGAAAAAAGTTCATGTAAAAGCAAATATTATAACTTGCTAGATCTTTAGTTAGTTATGTATTATTCCTTACGGAGATGTATTATGGTTTATCTAAGCCCTCTATAATAGTTATTTTAGTAGTTTGTTTTTTGGCTATAGTCAAGTAAACTTAGAGTTGGTCATTTTGCATACATTCAATCATATATGCAGCTTGAGGGACCACATGGCAATTTTTGTTTGAAGTTATATGCTTGCATTTTTGACAAATCCTGATACATTTATTATTACAGGGATTATTTTAATTTGCACTCCCACCAAAATGCATTACAGTCAATAACTCCTTTTCAAGAATTCTGCAAAACCAATATATTTACAAGCCTGATAAGTGAATAATGATACTTCAGTGAACCCTTGTTTTGGTATCATTCTATCATAAGAGAGGCAGCATACAACTTTCAATAATGTAATTAATACTTTTTATTTTCTGGTGCCTGGACACCTGCTTAGAAAGAGAGCCCTTACTCTGGCTCTGTTCTAATTCATTCTATTCTTTTATTTGTTGCTATTACTCTAAATACCTTTCTCTGACGCTATTTTCTAATTTCCATTTCTGTCTTTTTCCTTCTTGGCTTAATACTTTATTGACTATCTAGAATATAAATGGTCTTACAGGGAGATACTTTATAACAAATATTGTCCAGAAAATAAAGAATTTTATGATTACATTTCTAATAAGATTTCTAAGAGTGAAATACTGGAAATAATAAGCTTATACCTGGAGAAGAAGATGGAAAGGAATACAAAAAAGGATAAGTGACAGCAGTGAGATAAAAATCTGCCTGTGTAGTAGTAGGAATGGCTTTATTTTATAGTCAAGTTACTGCAAATTAACCTGAAATCTTTCTCTCTGCCATGCTTTATTTTCTTTTTCCTATTCTAGGGCAAATCATACCATGCTTACCCAAAATTAGAAAAAATGATTGAAGAGCTCAGTTGAAAAAATGTCTCTAGGACAGCAAATTTAGTGCAGGAACTAGAGAAAAGAAAAGTTTTATTCAGAATACTTGTAATTTTATTTGTTTATAGATTGCTTTATAGTTAGTATCTTACAGACAGACATTCTCACTTTTTATATTTTTGGCAACCATTTTGGACTGGATGCCTTATAATATGTAATAAACTGCTTCTATACTGAAAGAATAGTTTTGTTTCAAATTGAATTAGGGACAAATGGAATTTTCTCTTATAGCCTCTGTTGCAAGTCAATATTTAGATAAATGAAATATCCCATGTGAAAAATTATGACTTTCATCAGACTTTTCTGATGTACACATATATGAATCAATTCTAGTTCTCTAGTGGCTTTTTGTAGCTCACTATGAAATCAGAAGTAATTTGTTCTCTCTGCTAATGCAAAACTTTATCTAACTAGGAAAGAAAAATTGTCAGTCAATATGACATATATCTATTCACTTGACCATTCATAGCTTTCATCAAATCCTACCAGAATGTCAATATCCTGATGAAAAATATAACAGGCATTTCAAAAATGCATAAAAATGTTAGTGTCAGTCTTCACATATTAAGAGGGTGAATGTGTCTTTCAGTCAGGGATGCATACATTTTAAAACCAATCAATGATTAATAAAACTAATCCCCTTTCTGAGTCCTAGTACATAAGTTAATAAGAATATAGAGGAAATATTTTCTTCTGCAGGTAAAACCACTCTTTTGTTCCTTTCTCAATGTTGAGTGACACCTTATTAGTACTACCTTCCTTGATAAAGGAGTCATATCTATCAAAGTTGCAAACATACCCTAGAGAAAGAAGCTGTTTTCTTATCACCATCTGGGTTAACAGAAGGAGATAGGGACATTTCTTGAGTCTGGAACTAGTTTACATCTCCAACTAGTTTGCATGTCCAAAGCATGCTACTTTGTTAAGTTATATGAGGCTATCAAATTTTCTTAGAAATGATATGCATATATTTATCTTAAATCTTCTAGGGTTAAAGTTTTTTTTTTAATTTTTTTGGATTTGGGTCACATCCAGCAGCGCTAAGGGGTTACTCCTGGCTCCACACTCAAAAATCGCTCCTAACAGGCTCAGGGGATCATATGGGATGCCAGGATTAAAACCAATGACCTTCTGCATGAAAGGCAAATGCCTTATGTAACTCCATGCTATCCCTTCAGCCCTTAGGCTTAAACTTATAAAAATAAATTTGGAAATTCCCCAAAGAACTGAAACAATATTTTCAATATAAATAATTAATGTATTTTTGTTTGAGTTAGTTAATGCATTGATTAGACTTTATGCTACCTTGTTTCATTTTCGTAGGTCACAGATTTTAACTAAGTACTGAACAACTTACTAATGTATTTAGAAACCCATAGTTTCTCTTGGTCAATTATTATTGACCAAAAAAATTATTACTCGCCACATTTTACATTTGGAAGTTGACATTAGCTTTTTTGTTTTGTTCTGTTTTGTTTTTTACCACACCTGATGGTGCTCAGGAGTTACACCTGGGTCTCCACTCAGAAATCTCTCCTGGCAGGTTCAAGGGACCATATGGAATGCCAGGTATCAAACCCAGGTCCATCCAGGTCAGTAGCATATAAGGCAAATGCCCTACCGCTGTGCTATCTCTCCAACCCAGTTGACATTAGCTTTAAAATAAACTCGTTGCATATGTTATACACAAGATATATGGATAACATTTTAGCAATAATGTGTAATATAAATAATATGTATTCATGGTATTAGCTTAGAATTTTATGAAAACGATGATGCTGGGGTCAGAGACATGGCACAGTGGTAGGGTGTTTGCCTTGCATGAGCCCAGTCCCGGAGGGACCCATTAGATTCCTGCATCCCATATGGTCCCGGGGCCTGCCAGGGGAGACTTCTGAGTGCAGAGACAGGAGTGGCCCCTAAGAGCCACCGGGTATGACCCCAAAATCAATCAATCAAGTTAAACAAATGAAGATGCTAAAGTTTCTATATTATTTGGAAACTGCTATCATAAAGTAAGATACACGTTGATAATTATATAGGTAAAATATAAAATCAAATAATTGGGGGAATAGTCAAGTAATATTTAAACTATTATCTAAACTTCATCATTTTTATTTGCTTGCTTGTTTTTATTTATGGGCCACATCCTGTTGCTCTTAGAGTTTGTTTCTGTTTATTTTTTTCCTCAGGGATTCTTCGTGCCAGGGTTTGTGGGACCATGTCGGGCACCATGTATGCAACCAAGGTCAGCCTTTTGTTACACAAGTATCTAACACACTGTACTATCAATTTCTCTAACCTTTTCCTTTCTTTTTTCTCTCTGTTATAAAGATGAAATACTTGAATCTGAAAATTACTTTTAATTTTTTATTATTTCCCTGTTTTTAACTTTTATCTCAAAAAATATCTAAATATATATAAGGCATGAAATAGGAAATATTCAACATTAACTCATTTCTGATTATTCCCTTTTTTCTGTTAAGTGTTTGGGAAGCAAACCTGACAGCACTCAGAAGTTGCTCCGAGCTCTGTATTTAGGAATTATTATGAAAGTCTCAGGAGATTGTATGGGATGCCAGGAATCGAAGATGGGTAGGCCTCATTTAAAGCAAGTGCTCTCCTGCTATGTTATCATTTCAGCCCTCTATTTATAGTCAAATATTTAAGTGAGAAGTAAGAATGTGATTCAGCAGGAAAGTATATGATTTGAGTCTGTGAGATCAGAGGTGCCAACCTCAGTTTTGAAAAATATCGACATAAAGTGATGAATAATAATAAATATATTATTCTAATAGAAGGAACTAAGAATAATCAAAGGTAAATTATGTATAAAATTTCATTTGTACTCTTTGTACCATAATATGCTATTTTTCCCTTTGAGTGGGTGAGCACATACAATTGTTATCAGAACTTACATTTGTTTCTGTGCTCAAATATCACTCTACAGGGGATCCAGGAAATAATATTCTGTGTCAGGGATCCAAACTGGATCTCCCACATGCAAAATAAGTGACCAATTTATACAATTATACGTCCTCACTTTTTGTTTTTAGATATAACATAGCTTAAGTGTTACTGTGACTACAATATTGCTAATATTTATTTCTGGTCTTAATATGCAGAGTTACCTTCCACCATCAGTGAAAAATCCTCTAGCCCAAACAGTCATATGAACATTAAGTAGAAATAAAAATAAAAGGATCAAAATCAAGCACCAAATTCAAAGCCAAGGACAACAGAATTGATAACCAATTTACAACATACTAGTCACAGTGGACCACTTATGCTAGAAGCCTGGGGAGGTAAAAGAGGGGGATATGGGATATATGCTGGGAATAGAGATGGAGGGAGGACAATATTGGTGGTGGGAATGTGTCTGATTCAATATCTCTGTGTACCTAAATTATTACTGTGAAAGATTTGCAATCCACTTTGATTAAAATAAAAAAATAAAAAATATATTAAAAATTTTAAAAAATACAAAAAATTAAAAATAGAAAAACTAAAGAAAAGAAATTAATACGATTAGTTATCAAGAATCAGGTTCTGTATTTTCAACAATCAGGACCTTAAATTCTATTTTTTAGTATATTAAAGTATATATCCATTTGACAATAACAAAAGATTTGCCTCACACTAAGATATTGCTTAAGATGTTATCATGGAAATTATGACCAAATCCTAGTAGGCAATGTACACAGATTAAAAAATAAAAAAGTATAGTTTGCCATTTTTAATATATTTTTTATTTAAGTAACATGATCACAGGTGGGTTACAGCCACAAACAGAACACCCGCCTTCACCAGTGTAACATTCCCCCTTCCCTGCTTCCCATTCCCTGCCTGTTTTCAAGACAGGCATTCTACTAGTTATTTGTTTTTAAGTTCAGTGAATTGTATTTTTTTCCTTAACGGATAAGAGTAAAAAATATATAGTAAAGGTGTGATAGTGGCAATCTCCATTGTTTGCATATATCCAGAAAAATATGGGGGAAACAGAAAAAAAAAAATCCTTGGTCTGATTGCATAACGGCCTCACCCCAGAAGTTTATTGGCATAAGACCGACTCTGGGTTACAGGCATACCAGTCCATCAAAACGAGTCATTCTCCTTGGTCCCGGTGAAACTTTTTCACACTTTAGCTATTGTTGATATCAGGTTCTTATATTTAAAGACTCTGGATTCTGTGCATTTCTTTCATCGATGTCAGGCTGACGTGGAGCATCCTCTAGTTTTAGCATAACATTAAATGAAGAGCTATCTGCCCTGCAAGCAGGCTATTGCTGAGTCTTCTGGGTGTTGAGAGCAGTCTTTGGAGTAAGTCAATGTCAAAGCAGTGGTAGGTCTTCCCCAGTAGAGGCTTGGATCCTGGTAATGTTTTTTTTTCTTCTTTTTTTTCCCTGGTAAGGTTTTTTAAGGAGTCACACATTAGCTGATAGCTTTCCACTTGATCTTCAGTCATTTTGACCCCATGTCACATCAAGCTAATTCATACATCACTGAAGAGTACTAAAGAATGAAATTTTAACAATACTAACAATAAGTATGACTGTTTATTTGAGATCTTCAAGTGAGAAAAAAGGGGATTGAGAGATAGTCCAGTTGAGAAGTTGTGTGCCTTGCTTACAGTTGACCCGGGTTAGATCCCCGACATCTCATATGGTCTTTTGATACTACCAGGCATAATTCCTGAGAACAGAACCAGGAGTAACCTTTGAGCACAGCCAGTTATAGCACCCAACAGAAATAAATAGAAAAACCCCACAAATTTTAGCTGAGAAAATGCCAATATATTTTCAAGGAAGAAATAGTATATCTAGTTTAGATATATAGTTATTATGAATCAGAGGATAAGAAATGTCACTAAATTAGCAAAAAGCATACAGCTTCTAGGATTAATCCTAGAAACTAGAAATCAGGATAAACAACTCCAAACCTGTGCTCTTCCCAATGAACCATGATGATGTTTCTATTAAAAAAAAAATGCTGGACTAGAAAGCATTCCCACCAGCAATGAGTACGAGTTTCTCTTTTACCCTATCTATGTTAGCATTGGTTATTCCTGTACTTTGTGAGGTGTGCCATTCTCTGTGGTGTGAAGTGATACCTTATTGTTTTTTTTAATTTTTTTTATTTTTTAATTATGAGAACAAAGATGCAAAGAAAGAGGACAAGATAAAGTTACAATGGAAAGATTACCACCCATAAACAGAACTCACATAAGTCCCATTGCTGATATCTTAACATTGAATTTTCAACCAAAGAATATTAAGAAAAATAAAACAGAATCCATGTACAATTACTTTGTCCCTCAAGTCCCCATATTGCAATACATATTTCTTAGTAGCAATCAAGCATTCTAAAACCATAAAACTTATGTAACTCCTTAAATTTTGAAGGCATAGTACGTTTTTACATTTCCATGTATGGGCATATTAGTTTAAGTTAGTCTCAAAAATGGGTGTTTCTTTTTAAGGATAAGAGTCAAAGGAGCACAGTAAAAATGGCATTAGAGTGGCAATAATTGTTTGCATCGGCCCATCAAAAAGTGGGAGTCATGGATAGGAAAATCCTTGGCCTAAATACAAGGGGACCAAACCCCAGAAGTTTTTGGCATAAGACCAGCTCTAGGCTCCAGGCATACTAGATTGCCCAATCCAAGTCATTGTCTATAGTGCCAACACACCCTTATCTTCCACGCTGACTCTGTTGTTGGTATCATGTTTCTGTATTAAAGATCCTGGAATCTGTATGTCCTATATTGCAGTTAGGATGGTGCAGAGCGTGCTCTCATTTCACCTTCCAATTAAAGGGCAATGCAGAAAGCCCTGTCCAGTATGCAGGTCGTAGATGTTCTTAAGTCTTCTCAGTGTTAGGGGAAGTCTCCTGTGAGTAGAACGATGTCAGAGCAGCGGAAGGGTCTTCTCTGGTAGAAGATTGATTCCGGGTGTTGTTGAAAAACCCCTTGGGTGTTTCATAGGTAGCTTTCCTGGTTCAAGGGTGAATAGAGAGGCCTCTGCCAGGTCATTATGCCAATGATCAGGGTGTAAGGTCCCATTGCACTATAAGATTTGGGAGTTCTAATCTCTATTAGATGATAATTTGTTATTTCCCATTTTACTGTGCCTATGCAAACAAGGAACAATGCCACGTGGATTTATAGGCCTATTTGGGGGATGCAAGAATATGTATAAAACTCCCCATGACGTGTTAAAACATAAAAATTAAACTGAGGGACTCTTTCATCGAAAGGCAAACGCCTTACCTCCAAGGGTTTTTTTCAACAACACCCGGAATCAATCTTTTACCAGAGAAGACTCTATCCTGGCATGTGGAGTCTTCTGGGAGCAGCCAGTCGCTGTCCGATACCTTATTGTTTTGACTTGCATCTCCCTGATGATTTGTAATGTGGAGCACTTTATTCGTGTGCTTTTGGCCATCTATATTTCTTCTTTGAGAATGTGTCCATTAGGTATTCTTCTGATATTTTTGATGGGGTAAGATATTATTTTCTTGTTGAGTTCATTCAGTAGCTTGTGCATTTTTAATAGTATCCTCTTACCAGATGGGTATTGGGTGAAGTTCCTCCCATTCCAGGGTGGCTTTTGCATTCTACTCACTATTTCCTTTCAAGTGCAGAAGCTTCTCAGTTTAATGTAATCCCATTTGTTTATCTTTGCTTCTACTTGCTTGGATTGTGGAGTTTCCTCCTTAAAGATGCCTTTAGTCTCAATGTCATAGAGTGCTTTGTCTATGTTTTCTTTGATATACTTCATAGTTTCAGATCTTATATAAATGTCTTTAATCCATTTTAATTTGACCTTTGTGCATGGTGTTAAAGAGAGGTCTGAGTTCTAATTTTTGCATGTGACTGACTAGTCTGAAGACACTAGTTGAAAGGCTTTTCTTGCTCCACTTTCTTTCTGTTTCTTTCCCCTTTATCAAAGATTAATAGATTGGGTATCATTCTCTGAATACTTTAATCTATTTCCTTGATATGAGGGTCTATCTTTATTCCAATACTATGCTGTTTTAATTACTATTGCTTTCTAATACAATTTAGAGTTGAAAAAAGTGATGCCTCTTATCTTCTTTTAACTAAGTAGTGCTTTAGCTATTCATCAGCATTTAGAAATTTCAGGAGCATTTGATCCAATTCTTTGAAGAATGTTATAGGTATACTTAGAGAAATTTTATTAAACCGTAAAAGCAAATTACAATGCTTTGGGGAGTATTGCCATTTTTATATTGTTAATGATGTTAATCCTCCCATTCTATGAATATGTCTTCATTTTTTCATGTCCCATTTTATTTCTTTGAAGCATTGTTTTGTAGTTTTCTTTTTAGAGTTAATTTTAAGGTACGTGATTTTTCATGAAACTTTCATATACATGGAGGGCATACAGATTATTATGCTAAGTGAGATGAGTCAAAGGGAGAGGGTTAGACATAGAACAGTCTCATTCATTTGAGTGATATAAGAATAATAAAAGACAGTATAGTAATAACATCCAGAGACAGTAGAAATGAGGACTCTGAGGACCAACTCATGATATGAAGCTTGCCACAAAGAGTGGTGATTGCAATTACTTGCCACAAACTGCACTGGCAACTGTTATAACTATAATAGTGAGAGAATAGAAGAATTCTTATCCCAAAGATAAGCAGGGGGTCTGTGTGTGTTGGAGGGCAAACAGGGAACATTGTTCATGGAAAAGTTGCACTGGTGAAGGGAAGTGTATATTCTATGATTGAAAGCCAAGTATGAACATTTTTGTAGCCACTGTGTTTAAATAAACAAAATATTTTTAAAAGTTACAGTATTACATTTATGTTTTCTATTGCCACTAAATCTTTTATAACACAAAATCAATATAAAAAGTAAAATATATTATATAAAAATTATGAATATCCTTTAAAATAATTCCATGGTGATTTAACATCTAGGTCCTTTTCTTATTTTTTTCGGTTTTACCTACAAACTATGAGAAACTCCAAGTCTCCAGGCAATTTTAAGCTCTTATGTAAATTAGGAAAATATAATAAAAACTGCAAGAGTTTTCCTATTCTACTAGCAGTTTATTTAAAAAATTAATGGCTTTTTTTTTTACTTGCAGGTGACAGTGAACCTTTTAAATTAATACAGATATGTGGTGTGAGTCAAGTTTAGAAATTCAACAAAGTATGTAAGGCCCAGAGAGATAGCACAGGGGCGTTTGCCAAGGTGGGTGGTTCGAATTCCGGTGTCCCATATGGTCCCCCATGTCTGCCAGGAGCGATTTCTGAGCAGATAGCCAGGAATAACCCCTGAGCACTGCCAGGAGTGGCCCAAAGAAATTCAACAAAGTATGTGAAGAAAAAGGATTCAATTCTAATGAATAGCATCCATTTGACCCAGTTATCATTCTAAAGTGTCTAAGTACTTCCATTGTCTTGAATTAGAATTCAGACAATTCAGAAAGTTTAAAAAACAGTTGAGAGTTTGCTATGCTTTTAGTCCTGAAGAATCTTGAAGATATGAACATTTATTTATTAAAAAAAGTACATGTTCTCTCAACCTTGATATATTTCTGTTCAAAGTCTTACTTCATTTAAATATTGTTGAACTAACTTTGGTATAATATTCTAATCATGAATGAAAACAAAAAGTTGGGTAACTCAATATTAAACAATTTCTTGAATGAAACTACAATAAAAGTACATGTTTGCATATTGTATAGAGTATAAGTTAGCTATTTGTCAAATAAATCCATAATATAATTGGATGCCCTTTAATTTAAAAAAGATTTCACTTCTATTGAGTTGAAATCCGGCTATATATATTTAGAGTGTTTATGTATGTATGTATTGTGTATTTCTTTATCTAATCTTTTGTTGATTGACATTTACTTTGATTCCAGGTTTTGACTATTGCCATCATACCATAAGGATGATGCAGAGCCAGGAGTAACCCCTGAACATCAACCAGTGTTGCACCAAAGTCATGAAGAATATGTATCCATGGAAACTTATGCAACAAAACTGTCACTGACCATGTCTCCATAAAATTGAGAATACAGTGGATGATATGTCATTTGAAGACACCTTAAAGTTATTAATTTTTTGCCCTATTTGTTCATAATATTTGGTAATAAAAGAATAAGTCAGCATTGTTTAACAAAATTTGCTTGACTTAAAAATATCAATATGTTTTCATTATCATTATTAATATCAAAATACATATTAGAATTCTGTGTGTCGTTTTATTTGCAAACAAGGTCATTATAAATTCAAATTTTCCACATCTACTAAGAGAAGGTCCCCAGGCACCTAATTTAAGTAGTTTTTGTTTATGGCTGAATTCTTATGTGACCTTATGTGCAGAATATTGTTTCTTGTTAACTATTCCCTAATGAAAATATTTTAGTAGTTTAGAAATGTTCGTTTAAATCATACACATAAGCATAAAAATGTTATGAGAAGTGTATGCTACCTTAAAGAAGCAACTCACAATATATCAGACCCCATAAAACCAAAAAAATACATAATCAAGACATTTCCTTTTGAAAGTGCAGGTCAGAAGATAGAGAAGATTGTGCTCAAACTACTTTTGTTTCATCCTTTTGTGAGAAATTGATAGAGTACTAATGTATCCGTACAATAGAGAACTAAATTATCCATACTTCTTTGTATCAAAATTATCAGTGTATTCAGTCCCCTTGATGCTACAGGAAAGGCAATACTTTAGATTATTTCTGTAGATAATATGAGTTCAATATATTATGAATTTTTTTTTTTTGCCTTGAAGGATTGATGACAACTATGTAGTACAAACTCAGTCCTGAAAACACATACAATGAAATGTCCTGAGTCCATTGAAAGAATTGAGGAAAGAATTACAAGGAACTTTCCATATGCTAAAGTGAAGATATTTCCTTTTTTTAATTTAAATAAGTTGAACATTATTTATATGTCTTACATATTTATTTAAACAGAATTACAAAGTTGTTCATGATTGAGTTTCAGTCTTTCAAAGTACAACAACCTCCACCAATAAACAATTCCCACCACCAATGCCCCTGGTATCTCTCTAACCCTTCCCCTACCTTTAATGGGGGCGGGGTGGCGGGGCATACCCAGTGTCACTCAGAAGTTACTTCTGACTCTTTGCTCAGAAATCACTCCTGGTGGAGATGATAGGATGCCTGCAATTGAACTAAGGTTCAATCCAGGTCAACCACCTTCAAGGACTATTCTTTACAGAATGTCACATAAGAACTCAACCATAAACAAAAAAACTATCTAAATTAGGTGCCTGGGGACCTTCTCTTAGAATTGGAAAATTTGAATTTATAATGTGCTTGTTTGCTCTGTCTCTGTTCTATCACTCTGACCTCAGGGCAGGTATTGTTCTCTCTCTCTCTCTCTCTCTCTCTCTCTCTCTCTCTCTCTCTCTCTCTCTCTCTCGCCCTCTCTTCCTCTCTCATTTCTCCTCTCCTCTTTCTCTTTTCTCTTTCACCTCTCTCTTTCTCCTCTCTCTCCTCTATTCTTTCTCTCCTCTTTCTCCATATAATAATCAGCTATTGACCTGAGTAATCACTTCAAATAATCATTGTCAGAGTGGTCCCTTTTCTGCCTTGAATGCACTGATCCACTATTTGTGACAAATTTCCTGCCATAGACTGTTTTTCTAGCCTTTCTCTCTATTCTCTGTCTATATATATTTTTATCAGTCTACCCTTTATTTTTCTTATATCTCATGAGATAGATCATTTGGTCTATCCTTCTCCGATTCATTTCACTTAGCATAATACTCTCCATATCCATCCATGAATCCATGTATAAGCAAATTACATGACTACATTTTCCTTAACGGTTGCATACATTTTCATTGTGTATATTTACCACTTTTTCTTTGTTTTGATTTTTGGACCATAACAAGAGGCACTCAGGGGGAGTATATGGCTCTGATCTCAGATATCACTCCTGGCAGACTCATTCAGGGGACCATATGA
Source organism: Crocidura indochinensis (assembly GCA_004027635.1). Lineage (NCBI taxonomy): Eukaryota > Metazoa > Chordata > Mammalia > Eulipotyphla > Soricidae > Crocidura > Crocidura indochinensis. The sequence goes on along the minus strand of PVKC010000979.1, from coordinate 13,290 downwards.
GATGCTGGAAATTGAATCTGGGTCAACTATGTGCAAGGTAAATGTCCTACACACTGTGCTATCACTCTGACCCATAGCACTGTTTCTTTAGTCAATCATCTATTCCTGGCACCTGTGCTGTTTCCAGGTTCTAGCTACTGCAGACAGTGCTATTGTATATATATAATTATATAGTATATATAAATTATGTGTATATGTATATGTGTATACATATATAGTCATTTATACATATATACAAATATAGTATACATGCATTTTATGGTATATAGTATATAAGTATATATACAATATATAGTATATACTGTATACAGTATATATTTTTGTGTTACTAGGATGTATACCTGTATATCCCTAGAAGAGGTGTTGCTGGATCACATGAAAACTCAGTTTCCAGTTTACTGAGGAATAACCATATTGTTTTCCAAACATGTTGGACAAGATGGCATTCCAACCAGCAGCGAAAGTAAATTTTTCCCTTTATCTCCATATCATCCCCATAATGGTTGCTCTTGTTCTTTGTGATGTGTGCCATTCTCTGTGGTGCATGATACCTAATTGTTTTAATTTGCATATCCTTGATAATTATTAACGTGGTTAATATTAGTGATGTGAATAGCATTTTTTTCATGTGCCTTCTGGCCCCCTACATTTCTTCTTTGAGGATATATCTGTTCATTTCTTCTCCTCATTTTTGCATTGGGATAGTTTTATTTTTTCTTACTGAGTTTTACCAGGGCCTAGATTTTCTCAGATAGTAACTACTTATCATATAGCTATTGGTTGACTAGCTTTTCCCATTCTATTAGTATTCTTTTATTCTAATTACCATTTCCTTTGAAGTGCAGAAGCTTTCAGTTTAATGTAGTAACGTTTGATTATCTTTGCTTATTTATTTATTTGTTTATATTTGTTTATCATTCACTTACTTGGAGATCTCCTTAACATCAATAGCATGTAGAGTTCTGTCTACATTGTCCTGTATGTACCCTATGCTTTCAGATTTGAATCAAGATCTTTATTAATTTTGATTTGACTTTTGTTCACAGTGTTAAAGATGTGAGTTCACATTTTTTTGTATGTAGCTGATCAGTTTTTTCAACAGCAAGTGTTGAAGAGGCTTTTCTTGCTCTCTTTGTATTTATTGCTCCTTTATCAAAGGAGCACTCAAAATTAAATTAAATCAAAATTTAATTAATTTAATCAAAAGGAATAATCAAAATTGACTATTCCACACTTGTGGGTCCATCTCAGAATAGTTAAGTCTATTCCATTGGTTTGAGAATCTGTCTTTATTCCAACACCATGTTATTTTAATGACTACTGCTTTATAGTGCAGTTTAAGGTTGGGAAAGTGATTCCTCATATCTCCTTAGCCCAAGAATTGTTTTAACTATTCATGTATGTCTGTGGTTCCAATGAATTACAAGAGAGTTTGATCCACTTCTCTGAAAAAAATTCAGAGGTATTATTACAGGGATTGCTTTAACTCTGGGAAATACTTTGGGAAGTATTTCATTTTAATGTGCTGATCCTCCCAATCCATGAGCAGGATATATGTTTCAATATTCCTGCATCCTATTTTATTTCTTGAAGCAGTGTTTTGAAGTTTTCTTTGTATAAGACTTACACCATTTAGTTATATTGACTACAAGAATAGAATTTTTGAGGTATAATTTTGAATGAAATTTTTCTTTTAATATTTCTTTCTTTATTTGCTTTATGGGCCACACCTGCTCAGGAGTTACTTTTGATTGTGCTCAGAAGTAACTCCTGGCAGGCTTGGATGACCATTTAGGATGCTGGAATTTGAACCCAGGTCCTCCTGGGTTGGCTTCTTTTAGTATTTCTTATCCTTTGTTATTTGTGTAGAGAAAGCCATAAAGTTTTGCATATTAATTTTGTAGTCTGTCACTTTACTAGGAGATATTTCTATATTTATAAATTAACCATATAAAATTGGAGAATAAAATAGAGGATAGCATCCATGCATATTATATGGTCTATATATTTAAATATAAACAAAACAAGCTACAGACAATATATATTATGCTGACACAAAATACAGATATGAAATACTGAAATTATATATGTATATATTTTTAGGAACAACAGTATTAATAAAATTAATTATTATGTGGAGAGATGGGAAGACATAACCTATAAATGAGATTTGTATGTATATATTCATATATTTACATTTTCAGCCAACTAAACTTTCTGTTTCTTTTTTCCTTTTTTTCTTTCTTTCTTGCTTTCTTTCTTCTTTCCAATTTTCGTACATGTGCTGCTGAAGCGAGTGCCTTTCTTTTTCCTTTCTTTTTCCTTTCTTTTTCTTTCTTTCTCTCTTTCTTTCTTTCTTCTTTCTTTCTTTCTATCTTTCTTCCTTTCTTTTTATCTCTTTTTTCTTTCATTCATTCTTTCTATATTTCTTCTTCCTTTTTTTCCTTTCTTTCTTTTGTTCTTGTATTTGGCCCACATTCAATATTTGGTTCACATTCATCAGTTTTTAGGAGTTACTCCTGGATCAGCACTCAGAAATCATTCCCAGCAGAGCTAATGAGACCATATGGGTTGTTGGGAATCAAACCCGTGTCAGCTGCATGCAAGATAAATGACCTTTCCACTGTCCTATTGTTCTAGGATGCATTTTTAGCTATCTTAATTTCTTATCTTTAAATTATTTAACTTTTATTATCATTATGCATTGTAATATAGGGTTGCATGCCTAGCAATACTCTAGGCATAAATCCTGAAAGGCTCCAGGAACCATATGGATGCCTAGATTGAATAAGGATTAGTTGTATGCAAGGAAAATGCCCTACCTACTGCACTATTGCTCTGGTCCCACATAATGAATTTTAACTGAAACCCTACATTCTTTTTTGAAAGAATATTTGCTATATATTCAAATTTTAAAACCAGTATGTTTTTCATACAGAATATTTTTGTTTAAAACTATTTAATAAAAATAAAATTCTTCAATGATTGAGCATTATAACTACCTGACCTAATACTTGCATTAACATAAAATAATTTTTGCTTCAACATATGCTCTTATCATACAACTCTAATTACTGATACTGGTAAAGTATTTTACCATAATATTAAGTTATTTCTTGGAGCCTTGTAAATTTCATTGACAAAATATTTAATGCTTTTTTTCTTCCACTACATATGTAGCTATTACAAGAATGGAAGTGGCTTTTAAGAATAAATTCTATGATATTTAATGAGCACCTGCTAAGACTGTGGGTCAGTGGTTCTGATGAAACATATACTAGCTACTCACAATAATTAGCATCATTTTAAGGATCTTAAACTGCTGTTCATATAAGAAGAAAGAAATTTCCTTAGCCCACTTGTAAGTTTTGATAATGCCTGCTGATTTTCAGCTGTGAAGGCATCATTTATAATATTCAAAGGTTTTCATGGAGAGAGATTGGATGAGCTATTCTGCTAAGATTTTTTTTTCCAATATGATTATATCATTTTACACTTCTTGCATACAGAGAAGTTGAATTTTTACAGCTAAAAAAGCCTACTGTGAGGTTCTTTTGTACATATTTTATGAAGTATCCAGAGGCCTAATTTTTATCTATAGGAAAAATAATTGGAAGAACCAAAAATAGTGTGAAGCTATTAAAGTTGGTGCTGTGCCTAGCACTAAGTATTTCATATTTCTTTAATAATTGGCATCCTCCATAATTTATATTGAATGTTTAAAAATACTTCATAGATCTATAAGGTTTCTACGAACTGGGTTCTACTATTTTTCTTTATAACTCAATCAGTAACTGACAGTTTATTTCTTTTATTGTGAAAACATTTTTTAATTTGGGGTCTCATCCAATATTGCTCATGACTTTCCCCTCTCCATGTGCTCTTGTAAGGGTTTCTGGGGACCATATAGTATGCCAAAGATATGGAAGACATGTGCCTATCCATTGTACTATTTATTATTATAGCCCACACAAAATAGTTTTTATAGAAAGAAATTCACATATAGAAGTTGAGAATGATATGAGTTCAGGTGAATACAAGCTTCTCCAAAGTAGAAAAATATGAAACCTGATGATTTAAACAGAATGTTTTGAATTAAACCATTCATAAAGTAGACTAGGGAGTGAATATGCACATAATTTTGTTCAATATCTCTGTTCTTAATCATGATACAATAAATGGTAGCTAAATAATTTATGGAGCGTCCACTCCTTTTATTGAGCACATGAATAATTGATTTAATAAAATGAATGATAACTGTTCAAGATAATATAATTAAGAAACTAAAAAACAAGTTTATTTCAAAATTCTGCTCAATTCATTTTTTTTTAGCCTTGATGCCTCATACAATAAAAACATTGGGCTATGTCTTGATCAATTTTATTTGTGACTGTGAGGATTCTATAATTCTATAAGGGTAGAATCCTCTTTAATTTTCAAATAACACTGGTTTCGAATAAACTCTTTGGTTTTTGGGTCACACCCGGCAGTGCTCAGGGGTTACTCCTGGCTCCATGCTCAGAAATTGCTCCTGGCAGGCACGGTGGACCATATGGGGCACCGGGATTCGAACCGATGACCTTTTGCATGAAAGGCAAATGCCTTACCTCCATGCTATCTCCCGGAATGATTAGGAATGATTAAGGGACAACTATTATAGAAGAGAGTTAAAATATGGAATACAAGCATATTAGTTAGGCTTTTTATATTATAACAGGGGAAGTAAATTCTTCTGAATCAAAATAATATAAAATTATATGGAAAATAGTGCATACATTTAAAGGAGTAGAAACATTAAATAAAGAGTTTTTAGTGATTTGGTCAATGAAAGGAAACTTTGAGAAAGAAAATTTTAGGATAAAGTTATTGACATTTACAAGTGTTCTTTACTAATCATAATCATTATAGCAACTGTAATATATATAATACATAGCAACTGTAGTATATATGTATACTATAAGTATACATATATATATAACTCTAAGATAATGTAAAGAAATTTGGATTTACTGAAAGGTTAGTGCAGAATTGAAAACATGTCATAATCCAGAATGTATGTAAAAGTATATTATCAATAGTTGAATTAGGAAATCAGAAATTTTATATATCGTTGGATAAGCATTCTTTGTTACCCCTAATTTCCTTTTATTGACTATTATGGAAGTCCCTTGTATTATTGTGGTTTGGGGGCCATACCTACTGTTACTTACAGTTTGTTCATAGCTCTTCACTCAGGAATCATTTCTGGGAGACTTGAGGGATTATAAGGGGTGATGAGATTAAACCTTTAGAACAATAAGAATGGTGATGAAGGTTGTTTGGAAGTTTTATGATTAGGGAAGTACAGTAAATTTGAATGCCAAAAAGGATAAATAAACATTATTATAAACCATATGCTCTTGATAATATTAAAATAGCATCTAAAACATTATATTTTATTTTCTGTTGCTTATTTTAATAAATAAATAAGATTTGACAATCCTTGTGGCTAAATATAGATAAATCTAGAAGCTGAGAAATGTAAATCGATTTGGTAGATTTGCTTGTTAAGAACTCCAGGAAGATTCTAATAAAGGAACAAAGTTGGAAATTAATTGTTCCAATGAGACTTGGGGATTTGTCCAAGGTTCCATTAATGTGTCCTATACTTCATGTATTTCTATTGGGAATTGAGAGTAGAGAGTAATGAGCCTATATTAGTGCTCAGGATCTACAAAAATCAGAACAATCACCAAAGCACACATTTAGTACACTATTACATTTTATATAAGCTATATAAAACTTATATAATAGTTTTATATGAAAAGATACCTTAAAAAGATAAACATTTTAGAGATGGAAACAATTCCAATTATCTAAGAATTACATTACAAAGCTGAATATCTCTGTCAGGCAACTTTTGATATTGAAATAAATATTTGTTCATTCTTTTCTTTACTCATTTCTGATGCTCTATGGAGTATACATTTCTATTTCTTTCCAGATTAAAGATTTTCAATTATTTAAAGTCAGAAATCATAATGCCAATTAATCTAAAGCAGAATAAGTAGAACAACTGTCAATGTTCCTCAATGATAAAATCCAACAACAATTAAATTGTTCACATTCTGTTAAATGAGTCTGTGCTCTATTTAAACACAGACCAATAGTCATAAATTTTACTCAGTATATTTGAATAGATGACTATCATTATCAGATATTATGTATGTGGCCCAATAGTGCAGTATTACAACTTTGTTTTATAATCAAAGTAGGTGCTAATTATGAATTAGTTTGATTCAGAACTCTACTACTTGTCATCAGTTTCAATAAAATGTGAATTACTGAATGTAGAGATATTACAGTGGTCAAGGTAAAGTCTCTGTTTTTCAGACTGCATTTTAAAAATTACATACAACAAGATGATATATGAATATAGTTTTTATTTCAGTTATTCATTTCTAAGTGTACAATGTCACGTTCTTTTGAGTAGTTAATTCTTAAAAACATAAGTACAGGGTGAGAGCGGTGGCGCAGCGGTAGGGCATTTGCCTTGCATGCAGTTGAGTCAGGTCAGACCGGGGTTCCATCCCCAGGCCTCCCATCAGTCCCACAAGCCAGGAGCTATTTCTGAGCTCATAGCCAGGAGTAATCCCTGAGCATTACCAGTGTGACCTAAAAACCAAACCAAACCAAACCAAGCAAACAAACCATAAAGACAGATATAATAGATATAAGATATTTGTATGTTATATAAAAAACTAAAATACTTTTTTTTAATATTTTTAAACTGAAGCAATTGTTTTTCACTGTATTTTAGAGCTATGTAGAAACAAAAGAAATAGATGGAAAATTGTAAAATTATATCTTATTCAGTCTACCCTGAGTACTCACAAATGCTGTGAGCATTGCTTGTAATCTAAAAGGTATATTCTGCGACAAAAGGAGTTCAAATTACAATAGTTATCTCCAATAAAAAAAAAAGAAAGAAATAAAAAAGCTTCAAGCTTCACTTTAACTAGGATTTCCAATTCAGGCGTTCTACAACTTTTCTAGAAGATTTGATCTTTATTGACACATTTTATGTTGTTATACTACAGGGTTTAATTTTATAAACCATAGAGCTTTCAATGCATTGATAATATCTTTTCAGGTCTAGGAATCATATTCCTTTTGCTTTCTTTCATGTATGAAATTAATCACTTCAGGGGCATTAAAAAGATGTTTGGCAGAAAGCCAGATTACATTACAGGACTCTGGTTTACCACAATAGATTTAGAGGTATTTGATGTTTGTGTTTGACAAAATTATTTTTTTCTGCTAAAGTACTCACAAATAATCTTTTCTTGTTGAGCTTTAGTTTGCACATTTGAAGTCTAGTGTCATGTGGTTTACTTACTTTTAGTTATTTATTGGTTTATGAAACATGAAAAATATCAATATCCTATTCAATTCTCCTCTACTGAAGCATTTTGACACAGGTAGAATTTAGAAAAACAGAATCTTACTTAAATAATTTCTTTCAAGGTTGTGATATACACTGTCTTACAACTTAATCACCTTTTTACTCTGCATTAATTTTTATATAACAAATTGAATCACTGACATCAAGAAATCTGTGAGAAAACCAATTGCAGTTATAAGCAATATCCGTGCTTTGTACTTAATGCTTTGAAAAACTATGCTGAGAAATAAAAAAGCAAGATTGTAGTCACTGAATCACTGAAGCCAAACCTAAAAGTTATGGCACAATTCTCATTAAAAAAGCATTATTTTAAAAGTAATTGATATATCTCCGTGCCTGCCAGGAGCAATTTCTGAGCATGGAGCCAGGAGTAACCCCTGAGCACTGCTGGGTGTGACCCAAAAAAAAAAGTAATTGATGTAATTGATGTATATTCACTTTTTAATGTGTTGTCAGTGAATTTGGATTCCAATAAATCTAAACGTGAAAAACATTTTCTGAGAAAAAATATTGGGTGCGTTTGATCCAGTAGATAGATTCTTATTTCATCAATGATTTTACATATTAATAGAAAATAGAGAATAATTAATAATTAATGCACATATAGCACAACACAATTTACAAGTTATTTTCACATTTATATATATATATATATATATATGTTTATATATGAAGATCAAGATAGATAGATATATCAGGACACAAATATTCATTTATTTTGCCCAATTTTGAACCACCAAAAGCTATTCTACGGCCTGCTTCTGACTCTGTGCTCAGGATTCACTCCTGGGGTGCTTGGGAAACCATATGTGATATAAGGGGTTAATTATAAACCTAGATTGGCTATCTGCAAAGTACATTCCCTACCTTCCTTCTGTACAATCTATTTGGCCTTTGAAAATAATTTTTACATATCAAAATTTCACACTAATTAAATCATGGGAATTTTCTGAACAATTTTATTGATCATTATAAGAAAATGTATTTACCAATCTTACTTGTTATAGAGTTTGCCTGAGCATCCTATAATCAAGATTATTAATCTCTTTTTCTATTTTTCTGTTTCCCTATGCTCTTATTCTCTAGGTAATTATAAATATAATTTCATGGAATACCGTACAATTTTCCTAATATTCCTAATTCATTGTTATATTTTTGTTTATTCCTGGTATGAGGGTCATACCCGGATGTGCTCAGTTTATTCCTGAATCTGCACTTAGGGATCACTCCTGGTGGATTCAGGACCATATGGGGTGCCACAGATCAAACACATAATGATTATATTCGAGGCAAGCATCTTACTCACTGTACTATGACTCCAGCACCTCCAGCCCTTCTTTTCTTTTATATCCCCCCTCTTTTTTGTTTGTTTTTGTTTCTGCATCACACCCAACAGCGCTCAGGGGTTACACCTGCCTTTGTACTCAGAAATCGCTCTGGATAGGCTTGGGACCATATGGAATACCAGGTCAATCCCTAGTTGCACGTGTTAGGATAATGTCCTACCTTGTGCTATAGCTTTGACAATATTATTTATTATTTTTATTTATTTTATGCTTATTCTTATTTTCCAGATTTGAACATAGGATGCTTGTAAAACATCTGTGAAACACTTGCCCTTTGTTCCTTGTAAACTTATTTTACAATTTTCTATTATAGAAAAATAACCAATGTGTGTTTTGTACTAATTTGGAAGCAGCACATTATTTACCCTAAGCACAGTCAGATAATGAACCAGGACAAAAAGTCCTGGCTCCTTTCAGTTAGAAATAGTATTAGAGACTCACATATAAGTAATAACCATTCATTATATTGTGAAAATTTGCCCATTTTCTAAACAATATAAGAAAGTGCATATTTTTAAGAATAAATTTATTCAAAAGAAAAATTCTGATGTTTTACAAAATCCAAAATGAGCACTTATCAAATATTAAATTGCTTCTACAATAAGTATTTAAGTGTCAAGATAGACTTGCATCAAAGAGAAATTTAAAAAGCAGAGAGACATGTAAGAAATAAAAACTTTGGAAATTATTTTGCAGAGACACAATAAATCTCACAACAGGAAAATAAGCAATTTTATTTCTTTGAATGCAAAAACATTTCTATAAGCAATAATAGTCCACATTATTGTTAATTTTCACCACTTTGCATATTCATGAGTTGTGCATGGTGCAAAGTTCAGGATGCTCTAAATGATTAGATTAGTCCAGATATTGACAATTGTGCATCTTGCTCGTGCCATGTACATGCTTCAGTGATGTGGAGGATGAACCTAGAAATGGAATTCAGCTCATGTAGAAATCTATGCCAGTCTCTACTGGGTTCAGATTTTTGTTTTTATACTGCGTGAAAAGATTTATGAAGACAATAAATTAAGATGGGTGCTTTGGAGTTTGAAACTAACTTGTTTTAATTCTATATATTCATATATTGTTTTAATTTTGTATTTTTATAGTTTATGTGATATGATTGCAGTAGAAATATGAATTATATATAAATTTATGAATTTTATTTAAAAAGTCACAACACTTTCACCACCACCAGAAACTAGTTTTATTTTTAACCTAATGAGAGAAAAGAGAAAGCAAAAGTAAGCCATTAAAGTAAAATAAAGGACTTTGAACCTAGATAACACTAAGTATATTAGTTTTTACATTTTGTAATAATTGTTATTGAGACCAATGTGAGTTAAAATTCTTTCACAGTTAAATTTAAGGTACATAGTGACAGTCAATTAGGGAAATTCCCACCACGTGTTGACCTCCTTCCACCCCTGTTCCCAGTATGCTTCTCCTGTCTTCACCCTTTGCCCCTTGATCTGCTAGGTTACCACGTCTCTTTTGTGTACTGCTTGTTTAGGTCTCTTGACTCTATTGTCATTAGATTTTACATTTTTTTTTATAAACTACTGGAAGAATATACATTTTTTTTTGTTTGCTTGGTTTGGCATTTCTGGGTTAGTAAAGGTGCAAATTTTATGAAATTCAGAGCAAACTTCCTGTTCCGTGCACAAAGGTCACTTGGTCACTTCTGTTGGTGTGCAGAAAACCATATGTGCTTCTAAGTATCAAAACAAATCTGTTCACATATAAGTCATGACCCATGTCTTTTCTCTCTGGCCATATGTATAGTTTTCAAAATGGCATGGACTAAGAATGGGTATTAAGAAAAAATAAAACCTGGGCCCGGAGAGATAGCACAGAGGTGTTTGCCTTGCAAGCAGCCGATCCAGGAACAAAGGTGGTTGGTTCGAATCCCGGTGTTCCGTATGGTCCCCCGTGCCTGCCAGGAGCTATTTCTGAGCAGACAGCCAGGAGTAATCCCTGAGCATCACCGGGTGTGGCCCAAAAACCAAAAAAAAAATAATAATAAATAAAAATAAAACCTGTATCAATGAAGAGGAGAATTCCGAATGACAATTGTTAGCAATCTCATCTTTATCAACATTTTACACTTTTAACTAGAATACATATATTGGTCAAAAATTAGGGCCTTATTATATTTCAATTTATTCTTACATTTATATTATGAATATTCCTAGAAAATAAATATAAAGAATTAGGATACTAGGACCATAGCACTGCAGACTAGTGCCAACAATTCTCTGAAGATTTGAGTTCCACATAGATCTGGCCTTGACTTTCCTAGGGTTTAATGCCAAAAAAAACAAAAACAAAAACAAAAAAACGCAACTAGTTAAGAATTCAAAGCAATTCCATTAATCTATCATCTGTTTTCTAACATTTGTTTCATATTTTATTTACATTCCATAGGGAAATCATACCACATTGTGTTACATTTATTAGTCTGGATAATATGTTAGTTTAGATCATGTATAAGAATTCAGTCCTGCCATTTCTTAGACTATTGCTATATAAAATGAGAAGTCTATTTTATTAAATAGACATATATTTAATTAGCTTATTAGACAATTTTTTTGGTTTTTCAGGTCACACACGTTTGATGCTCAGGGGCTACTCCTGACTAAGCACTCAGAAATTGTCCCTGACTTGGGGGGGACCATATGGGACACTGGGGGATCTAACCTCGGTCCTTCCTTGGCTAGCACTTTCAAGGCAGACACCTTACCTCTAGCGCCACCTTGCCAGCCCCTCAACAATTTCTATTTGGATGAGGAAAATGTTCAATCAAGTAAAGCACAGATTTGTGGACTTTCCCCCATGATTTATAGCTTATTATCTGGATCATTTTAAGCAAATTAGAATTCTGTTGGCAGGTTTACTCAGGTAAGACTCAGTTCTTATGCTGCTATTATAATAAATTTTCTTTTGTATTACTGACTTAAGACATTTGAGATTTTGATATATGCATTTTCTTTGTTTGAAATAAGACCATCTATGGGCCAAAGTGATAGTAAAGCAAGTAACTAGGGGCCCGGGAGATAGCATGGAGGTAAGGCGTTTGCCTTTCATGCAAAAGATCAGCGGTTCGAATCCCGTTGCCCCATATGGTCCCCAGTGCCTGCCAGGAGCAATTTCTGAGCATGGAGCCAGGAGTAACCCCTGAGCACTGCTGGGTGTGACCCAAAAACCAAAAAAAAAAAAAAAAAAAAAAAAAAAAAAAAAAAAAAAAAAAAAAAAAAAAAAAAAAAAAAAAAAAAAAAAAAAGCAAGTAACTAATGACTTGCCTTGCATGCAGTCAACCCTGATCAGATATCAGATATCTGTTACCACATATGTCCTCTGAGTAGGCGAAGAGTGATCCCTAAGCAAATAATAAGGAATAAGTTCTAAACACAACTAGGTGTGACTCAAAAACAGAATTAAAAATAAATAAATAAGGAACCAGAGCAGTGGCTCAGCTGTAGGGTATTTGCCTTGCACGTGTTAACCTAGGATGAACCTCTATTTGATCCCTCAGGGTCCCATATGGTCCCCCAAGCCAGGTTCTATTTCTGAGTGCATAGCCAGGAGTAACCCCTGAGTGTCTCCGGGGTGGTCCAAACACCAAAAAGGAAATAAATAAATAAATAAATAAAATGAATTAGTTTGTCAATTGAAATTTAAAATCCCATCAGTTGTAATACTTTTTGTTTGCTAATGAAAAAGGTCACACATTTTTCATTGTTAACATCAAATAGTATGTGAAACAATTCAAATGAACTCTGAGTTATTATTTGCAGTTGTATTTAATCGAGAAAAATGAAGTCGCTCTAACAAATTAATATGCTATAATTACATCAATTAGATCTATTTATACATAGATTCTAGCAAAATACTTAAGTCTATATATACACTTTTACATGTTTATACTTACTTTTAGATTTTATTTCATTTCATTTTTATTGTAGTTCTGGTAACATGATTGCCATAGTGTTCTCATTTACTAGTTTTGTTGTAAAATAATGCTGCAACTTCACCATTTATCAAATACGGTGGGTATGAGAGATAATATGAAAAGCACAGGCAAAAGTTATACAGGTGTAGCAATTTAGAATTATGGGCATGCTGGTGTAGTGGAGTGTAGTAATTTTACATATTAACACCAATACCAAAAATGATAACATTATTAAATCTACTCAAAAATAATATTTTATTCAAACAAATACATATATGTTTTTTTTTCGTTTTTCAGGCCACACCTGTTTGATGCCACCTCGCAGGCACTATATATGGTTTTATAAAAATTTAAACATGTATTATTAACAAAGGAAAATTATACATATATGTACATTGATGTATATAAAGCAAACATAAAGCAAACACAAAAGAATAAAGGAAAAATTGACAAAAACGTTTATAAAAGTGATCTTATAAATATCTTACTTATTTTATAAGCTCTGTCCTTATTTAAGAACGAGTATTTTTCCCACCCCCCACCCC
>PVKC010000978.1:0-56009 GCA_004027635.1 Crocidura indochinensis | reverse complement strand
CTTTCTTTTTTTTTCTTTCTCTTCTCCAGGTTATTACTTTTCTCCTCTTCAAACAAAATCACATGACTTGAACTAACTAGTACTGCATCCCAACTGGGGTGGGGGTATATGGGAAGTACCAAGACTAAACATGTGTAGGACCACCAAGTAGTTAGCTAGGCACAGAGGGGACCACTTGACCTGGCTGCCCCGAGGGTGAAGGAGGAAGACATGTGAGGTACGATGGGAAGAGAGGCAGAGGGAGGACGGTTTGGTGAAGGGAATTCCCCTGATTTTATGTTAACATGTACCTAAAATATTATTGTCAACAATATGTAAGCCACTATGTTTAAAATAAAAATTGTTATTATAAAAAAAATAGTAGAAATAAACAGAATCTTAAAGGGGAAAAAAATAGAACATTGAAAAGAAAAACTAAAGAGATGGAAAAGAAAGGAAAGAATTTTTTTAGAGATTAAACTATTTAATTTAATATAAAAAAAAAAAAGGTTGCCGACCACTGCACAAGCCTATTTCCATAACACCTCCCAAGCTATCTAGCCATATCTGGTAGCCTATCAGGGAAGGACACAAGAGATCAGTAGGAAGTTTCCCCTAGACAATAGACAATCATTTTAAAGATCATCAAAATGTTAGAACCTTCCTATATCCCTTCCCTATATAATCCACTTCATGACCTTGGGAGGGGTTTATCTCCTTCTAGAGGTGACCTGGTCAGTCAATGTGGGGGCGTTTTGGCAGATGGATTAAAGTATTCAACTTTATTATAGTTGTGTGATCTCATCCTTCGATTCTGGACTAACAGAAACACATATAATTATGTATGTCCATCATGATTCAGAGTATTTTCCCTCACCTAGAAGTCCTCTGCTATCTGCTTGTTCATGTCATTACTTTTCCCCACACACATGTGCCCAAATTGGTCAGACCAGGCTCAGCATATATGAATGGCACTGAGGTTCCAACTCAAAGCGGCGTGAATAGTTTTGGCAAATGGGCCCTTCCCAGAGTTAACTTTGGAGGGAGATGTTGACAATGAGGGATAATGTCAGTTCACATTTGAATGGACTATATGAAGATTCTATGATCCTTTCAATTTTCTTGTAAATTTAAACTACTCTTTGAAAGTCTATATTGGAAATACAGCAAATCACAAAAATGGTTTTAGTTTATAGTTGTACAAATAGATAAAAACAAAGAAGGAACGGTGGAGATAAAGTAACCAGTCACTAAATGATAACATGGTATTTATCTAGCCACATGGTGGGCAGCAGGATGGGAAACTTGTTGGAAAGCAACAGAGAAAAACAAACTGCAACAGCTTTTACCGTAGGACTCATGGAGGGTCCCTGTCCTCCTCCTTAAACTAGAAAGCTTTGTATATATATATTCAGGCTCAATCTAAAAAACAGTTTGACAGTATTACTACTACTACTACTACTACTACTACTACTACTACTACTACTACTACTACACTACTACACTACTACTACTACTACACTACTACTACTACTACTACTACTACTACTACTACTACTACTACTACTACTACTACTATTTTGATTTAGAGCCATACTCAGCTGTTACCTGGAGTTTACAGAGTTTGATTATGACTCTTTAATTAGGGATTACTCCTAGTGGTGCTCAGGGGACCACATGGAGACAGGGAATCAAATCCAATAAGTCACATGCAAGACAAATGTCCTTCTGTACTCTTCCTCCAGCCCAGAAGTTTGATATTGTAAGGAATCACAGAATACTTGTGGTAAGGGATAAGGTTCTGAAAAGGATTCTATAGAATTTACCTGTCGCTTTCTATTTACCTATTGAATGACTTTTGAAAATGTACTTACCTATTTGATAGTACTGCTTGAAAGACTGTTAAGACCATTAATTGATTATGTCACATCACTATTCTATGGCATGTAATCAATACATTTCACAATGTATGTCAAATTGCTAGATTGTCTTCGGGTTTTTTTTTTTTGTTTGTTTGTTTAATTTCTAACACTGTAGAAATGCTTATTACTTTGAAGTAGTCCCTTACATTTATTTTTGTTTTGCTTTCATTTGCCAACATTGTTTATTATCCAGAAAGACTGCACTATGGAGCACAGAATATCATCTACCTATAATTCTGTGTATTTTATGCTAACCACAAAAGCTTTTTAAAGAAACAGTACATCAACCAAAAGGCAGAATTACTTGGAATGTATTTCCAAAAGTTGATGAGACACAAATAAGTTTGTTTTCAACATCTCCACAGATTTAGGGGTCACCATTATGTATAGAAACAAAAATAAGTGGAAACATTCAGGTTGTGTGTGTGCATTTGGATTTATAACTTTCTGTATGTAAGCAGAACTCTTCTTGGTTCAATAGAATAAAGTTAGCCTTGGATATCATGATTAGTCATTTCTGGTGAGACCTGACAAATATTTGAAACAATTAAGTTGGGATTCATTAAAAAGGATTAGCATTCTCATAGACTTTTATTAAAAACTCATTTATCATCCACCTTGATAATATTTTCTTCATAATTCAATTCATATTTACATATTTATTCATTTAGTATTTTTCCTCATCTTTTTTTTATTTCTTATAAGCCACAGATTTGAAATGTGAAAATAATTGACAAAATATTTACATTTTCTCATTTGTTCCACCAGTCATGATAGAGAAGCTAAGGGAGAAAGGGACTTGCCCTCTGATTTGTTCTCTTTCAACATGCTCTAAGCCATTTTCTCCAAGTAGAGCCAAATACTTTATAGTCCTGCAGAAATTATAGCTGTACTGATATATTTAAACCACTTCTATTTCTCTCTCTCTCTCTCTCTCTCTCTCTCTCTCTCTCTCTCTCTCTCTCTCTCTCTCTCTTTGGCTATCATGATTACCCGAGATGAACACATGTTGTTGTGATGTTTGAACCCCCTTAGTTACTGTGCTTTGCAGGGGTCATTTACTTCAGCCATTGCATCCTGCATATATAAATTTTCTTTGGAAGCAGTGTGCATTGGTGCTTAAATTCTTCTTTGTGGTGTGCTCTGGAGCTCAAACTCTTCTTTGTTGTATTTGTTGGGGTCCAGTTGTTTGTGGGGGGTGGGGCATTCCTTGATGGTTCCAAGGATCTAAAGAGAAGTGCTGCCTGGGTTGTCCTGGGTGTGTGATGCTGAGGATAAATAGTGCCTACATACAAGACAGGTGCTTAACCACTGAGCTATCCCCAGGTCTTCCTATATTTTTTAATTCTTTCTCAAGGAATGTGGTTGTTATAAAAGAAATTACACTTGATGGCACATTATAACTCATGCATACAATGATATAACAATGAATTATAAATAAGAAGCATGAAATGATGAAGCATATTTTAAGTCACGATTTGATTAGCAACAGCGCCTTTCAGATATTGTTAGTTCTAAGGCTAAACTATCATTGAAAATTAAGAATAATCAATCAGAAAAAGATCTTTTAAAATGAATTATCAATATAATGAAGTTAATCACTTACTATGCTAAATACTTTTTTATAAAACATGGAACTATTTCCAAAGTGTTTTACTACACAAACCAGAAAGGCACTCTGAATATCAGGGGTCATACAGGAATTCTTTCTGAAGTCTATTGGTTCTACCTGTTATGTTACTTCCTGTGAAACCAATTAGAATGAAACCAAGTTCACAAAATTCTCTCAGTCAGTGCTGACCATTATGTTTGTTTCTAAGTTTCTTTATTTTTGTCATTGTTTTTAATTAATGTTGGACAAACAACAGTATCTGAGGAATTGCAGGTTGTACTTTTTTAGAGTGAAACTCAGAGTTACTCAGATCGGAAGTGGTCATGATTTTTTACCACTCATTTTCTGACTTTATGTTACCTTTCTCATATTCCTGTTGAAAGTCTTTTTTGCTATATAAATGGATCTACCTCTAGAAGCATTCATTTATCCTTTCATTCATAATTTCCTTTTGTGATTTTGGAACTGCAAACTAGTTCATGTATCAACCCAAACCAAAATATTTCTATGAGGAAATTGTAGAAAATGCAGTATCTTTTGGTGAAAAACAGTTTCTTTTTTTTTTTTTTTGAGTTCTCAGACAAGCTAGGCATCTGGTTTGCCAATTTGCTCTTAATCACTTAAATATTGCTATATTCCCACTATGTAGTTAATATGCATGTATATTGGTCATTGCATCTATTTTATCTTTACATCAAACAATAATGTGTAAATTGATAACATTCTTCTCTTTTTAGCCTATCCAACATAAGTTGGGGGCTAGAGCAATAATACATTGGATAGGGAATATATCTTGTATGAGGTCAACTCAGGTTTGACCCCCCAGCATATCACATAGTATCCTTAACACCACCAAGAATAATTACTGAATGTAGAACCAAGAGTAAACACTGAGCACAGCTGGGTGTGGCCCCCAAAAATGAAAAGCAAGAACAAATTAAATCTATCTGGCATTTTACAAAATGTGGCCAAAACACCGATTCTCAAATATGTTATTCCAATGTAATTGGCGATTACTTCATGAGGTTGATTAAAATTCAGAGCTTTGTAGTAAACATTTGTGGGAAGATAATCATAGTTCCTTAAACAACATTTGAGACAATATGGAAAAGTGTGGTTCCATAGTGCTAGTTTATAAATGAAAAGAGTTCATAAATCAAAGAAGCTCAGTAGTTCGCCTACAAGTAAATAGAAAGAAAGCAACTACATTGGGATAAAATCTCACGTTGTCAGTCTTCCGAGATCAAATGCATTTTTATGTTCCCTATGGATTCTTATTTGAATGCAAGATTTCAGGACTCATCCAATGTAATAATATTAGCTATATTACCAGAACTTTTTTTTTTTGGGGGGGGTCACACCCGGCAGTGCTCAGGGGTTACTCCTGGCTCCATGCTCAGAAATTGCTCCTGGCAGGCACGGGGGACCATATGGGGCACCGGGATTTGAACCGATGACCTTTTGCATGAAAGGCAAACGCCTTACCTCCATGCTATCTCCCGGGCCCCTATTACCAGAACTTTAAAAAAAAATTTTGTTAAGTGTTTTTTTTATTTTTTTTAAATTTTTGTGGTTTACAAAGTTATTCAATGTTAAGTTTTTGACATAATTTTAGACAACATTTAAACACTAATCCTATCACCAGAGTCAATCTCCCTTCACCAATGTTCCCAGAGCCCTTCCCTTCTGCCTGCCCCAGGTTGCCATCATAAGAGGCCTATTTTTTAAGCGTGGTTGTTAAAGTTTGGGTACCAAGGTCTCATTGTTGTTGACCCTGTGGTTTGAACATTTAGTTCTGTTCTTTCTTCATTACACCAATGCACCTGAGTTCCCCTGGCTCCTGGCCTCTGTTAATTCACATCTGTCTTTCTCCTCCTATATTCAATTTCTTTCCTTCTCACTATACTCAGTGGCCAAGGGTGTTCTAAACAACCCGCATTTAAACTATTGTATTCATTCATGCAGTTATTCTAAATAACACATATAAGGGCATAATCTATTATTTATCCTTCTTTTTTTGTTTGTTTTGTTTTGGGCCACAGCTAGTGATGCTCAGGGGTTACTCTTGGCTATGCGCTCAGAAATTGCTCCTGGCTTGGGGGACCATATGAGATGCTTAGGATTGAACCCAGGTCTGTCCTGAGTCAGCTGAGTGCAAGGCAAATGTTCTACTGCTGTACTATCGCTCCAGCCCCATATCCTTCTTTTATGTCTTACTTCATTTAACACAATATCTTCCAGTTCTATGTTGCAGTGAAATAGCCAGAATTTTCTAATCATTTTTCTGCTTCAGTAACTTATTTACAGGAAATAACTAAATCAAACTTGTCTCCAAATGTTCTATTTGTATAAAATATATACTTGAAGAAATTGTGAAAATTATTAAATGCCATTTTGTTAAACTACATATCATTTATTATGTATTCATATACAATTTTGCTTGAAGTGTGTCAGCACAGAGACTTAATAAAAAAGTTAAAAGAACAGAAGCCAGAATGATCACCTAAGCAAATATAAACTATCTATAAAAACTGTATAATTAGTAAAGTAAGTTGGCATTCACAGAAACTCATGATTATATATCTTGAGATGTTAATTTCACAACATTTAATTAGTTGTTTGCTTCCAGGCATTTCTTTCTATAAGATCGTGAGAAGTAGGGGGGCCGGGTGGTGGCGCTGGAGGTAAGGTGCCTGCCTTGCCTGCGCTAACCTAGGACGGACCGCGGTTCTATCCTCTGGTTCCCCATATGGTCCCCCGTGCCTGCCAGGAGCGACTTCTGAGCGAATAGCCAGGAATAAACCCTGAGCGCCACTGTGTGTGGCCCCAAAACAAAAACAAACAAAACAAAAACAAAACAAAACAAAACAAAAAGATCGTGAGAAGTAGTCTCTATGAGCAAGAAAGTCAAACTCAGCTGCTTTTCTGCTTCCATAGTGGTAAAAACTCATAAATGTTCATTTTCAGACACTTGTCACCAGTTCAGGATATTGTTTCCATAGCGACATCTGGTGGTATATTCTCAGAATGGCACAAATCTTTTGACATTTTTCCCAACTGGCCATTTTCCAGAAGGAGGTTGTAGAGATTTTGTTGACAGGCTACTGTATATATGCATGGAAACCAAGAGCAAACACAATAGAGGAGGCAAAATTGTGTAAACTTCTGAATAAATAAAACTCATGATTTTTGTTTCATTACAGAGAGCAAATGTTAATCAACATAATAAAGCAATAAAACTTAAATCCCATAGACAAAAAGGAAAATTAAAAATGAGATTTGAAAAATGACACTCTTGTATGATTATGCCTAACACAAGACACAGACAGTGCTGTGGTAATTAGATTTGTCATGCAAAGAGTTTCAGGTTACCTGCCATGTTAATCTAACATCCAATGTGACTTACATTCAGCATAAAATTACTGAGCCCCTAGCCTATTCTGGAACTTTTTCTAGAAACTGGAAACATAATATAGAGCAAAACAGAACATTTTATTAAATAAGTTAGAGTCAAGATTGAGTGGGACAGGAGGAAGTGGCAAAAGTATATTTAAATATACACCTGATGGTTCTTAATGACATCACCATAAATATGGGAACAAGAGAAGCGAGTAATAAGGAGGGGTGACAGTTTACATAGATCATAAAAGCCTGCTTATTCAGGGCAGAGGGCAGAAGGAATAAAAAGTGATGAATGGAATGTGTGAACGTGCAAACAAGAAAGGAGAGTTTTCTAGGCAGAGTGCAAAGCAAGCACCAAGGGTTGAACCAAGTGCAAGCTTGGTTGATAGAGGAATAACAAGGAATGAGTTTGAAGTGGCTAGAACAAGAGAAGAGGTGGCAAGAGAAGGTAGAATGACAGGGAATGGGCTTGGCCAAATTTAAGAACAAAATCAATACTGAATCAATAGATGCAAGAAGGTACGTAGGACGTGTCTCACAACTATCTCACAACTATCAACTTCTAATTTTTCTTTCCATTTATACTCTTTTCCCTTTGTGACAAGAGTGAACTACAGAGTTCCAACAGAACCTCAAATTAATGGAGAAGAGCAGAAATAAAATAGAACAGATCAGCAAAAGAAAAGTGGAAGTAGAAAAATTATAGGAATAACATTTGGATATTTCCTCCTAAATAAGAGAACCACTGAGTCCCATTGCAGGCATTGATTGAGACAGTTCTTGGATATCTATGTAAGTTAGCAAATGTAAATATATTTTTTAAAAGAAGAAAATGTTAATTTTTTATATTATTCATTAAGAGTGACTATTATCTTTGTTTTTTTAAACAAAACCTTTACCATAGTGGTTTCCCTATCATATGTGTAAGACCTGAACTTGGAGAACCATCTTGGATCATTTAAGTTAACCTTTCATTGTCAAGTGTGATATTTATTTATAAGAAGGTCACTTGGAACCAGAAATGAGATTGCTATAATGTATGCATGACTGTGACATTTTCATCAAATACAAATACTGTATTGCAAAGAAAATTCAATAAAGAGAAAAGAATAAAGAAAACCTCATATCCTGAGACATTCAAAGTTTTGCTAGACCATATAACTATCTAGGTGAAATTATACTTTGTGTTAGCTAAATTTATGGTTCTCTTAAAACTAAAACATGTCCACCTGACAGGGCATATATATTTGTACCAAATGAAGGCTCAACACGATAACGATCACCTTTGTATAGAGAAAACACACCCAATGGCAACTTTCCATTGGAGTAAACAGTTTTGAAATTAAGAATATTTTCCAAAAGGTATATTCTGATTCTCCTCTAGTTTTTCAAGTCAAGATTTTTCTTTTGGTAAGTATCCATAAGTTTTACATTATTTCTACTCTCTACAGGTTGCCAATAGAAAAAGATTTCTAGTACAAGAAATAACCTTGCCAGTTTTGAAAAAAAAAATGTGGAGTTAAATTGTTTCTTTTTTTTTTTTTCTTTTTGGGTTTTTGGGCCACACCCAGTGATGCTCAGGGGTTACTCCTGGCTATGCGCTCAGAAGTCGCTCCTGGCTTGGGGGACCATATGGGAAACTGGGGGATCTAACCGTGGTCCGTCCTAGGCTAGCACAGGCAAGGCAGGCACCTTACCTTCAGCGCCACCGCCTGGCAAATTGTTTTCTTAATTTTATTTTAGATGTCACGGTTTATAAAACTGTTAATGGTAGGATTTCATACACAGCATACTCATCACTACATCTTTTCTCAGAGTGGCCACTTTACTCCACCATTGTCCCAGTATAACTCTCCTAGAACCACAATATCACCACACACACACACACACACACACACACACACACACACACATACACACACAGAGACACACACACAAACACACACACACCTGTGATGTGAAAGCTTCCTTCTAAAAACCAGCTCTAAGTTTCTTTTTATCTTTGGGCATTTGTTATTTCCCCCACTGTATTTCTTTACATCATTCCACATATGAGAAAGATCACTTTGTCTGTCCCTGTGTTTTTGACCTGCCTCATTCAGCATGATATTCTCCAGATCTACCCAAGGAGCATAAAATTGCATAATTTCCTCTTTTCTTACATAAACATAATATTCCTCTGTGTCTATGTACCATAGGTTCTTTAGTTAGTTACTTGTTTTTAGACACTTAGATTGTTTCCAGATTTGGGCTATGGTGACTAGAACTACAGTGAATTAAAAAAATTCAAGTTAGTGACATTTCCTACTATTCCTCCTAGGTAGAGGAAAGTTATGTAACTACAATCATCATTCCTTCTAGGGTTCCAGATCAACTCAAATATTTTTCAATATCAAACAAGAGAAAGCTAGAAAGGATTAAATTTATACCCTACATTTAACTGATGTGTTTGAAAAAAAAAAAGTCTAACCTTTTTTTTTTTTTTTGGTTTTTGGGCCACTTTTAACTGATGTGTTTGAAAAAAAAAGTCTACTCTTTTTTTTTTTTTTTGGTTTTTGGGCCACATCCAGTGACGCTCAGGGGTTTCTCCAAGCTATGCGCTCAGTCGCTCCTGGCTTGGGGGACCATATGGGAAACCGGGATCGAACTGCAGTCCATCCTAGGCTAGTGCAGGCAAGGCAGGCACCTTACCTCCAGCGCCACCGCCCGGGCCCATATCTAATCTTAAAAATGCGTCTTGTTAGGGCCCAGAGAGATAGCACAGTGGTGTTTGCCTTACAAACAGCCGACCCAGGACCAAAGGTGGTTGGTTCAACTCCCGGTGTCCCATATGGTCCCCCGTGCCTGCCAGGAGCTATTTCTGAGCAGACAGTCAGGAGTAACCCCTGAGCACCGCCAGGTGTGGCCCAAAAACAAACAAAAAAAATGCATCTTGAATAGAAAAAAAAATGTTCTAATTGAAGATTAAAAGAAGAAGCTGGAGTGTGTCTTGCATGTTCTTTAGTTTAATAGAGTCAGGAGAAATAGGTGATCTGGTGATTAAAGGAAACATGATTTCAGACAATATTCTTTTTACAAATATTGTTTCAAAGCTATCATAATCCTGGATTTGTATA
This sequence comes from Crocidura indochinensis, assembly GCA_004027635.1. Classification (NCBI taxonomy): domain Eukaryota; kingdom Metazoa; phylum Chordata; class Mammalia; order Eulipotyphla; family Soricidae; genus Crocidura; species Crocidura indochinensis. The sequence goes on along the minus strand of PVKC010000978.1, from coordinate 45,978 downwards.
CTTTCATATTTTGCTTTCATGCTGTATCTAGCAAAGTGATTTCTGATACTCCTTAGGCTTATAATTTTTAAATGGGGAGTAAAAATTAAGTGATCATCACCAAGGTAAGTAAAGTGGTCCAGACTTGTACAAATGTTATGGATAAGTTCCTTGTTTCTTCAAATAATGATGTTTTCAGGGATGAACCACCTTCAAAGCTCTGAGAAACTAAAAATTTGGGAAAGAGAGCACTGTATGGAGGGGAAAGAATAGGAAAAAGCCACAGATTACTAAACTTCTACAAGAGGAGTCTATTTGAAGAACTTCGTGTAGCCTTCCTACAAGTTTCAGGAAACTGAAGAATTTAACTCTTTTATGATCAAAGATTGCTGCTCTGAGGGAATGAATGACTGAATGGGGGAGTCTCAAATATTAATGTTTTGAAACATTAGCCACCAGTATGTAAAACTGTGACTGTATTTGGAGAATGAGCCTTGAAATGGGGTAATGCAGTTAAAATGAGGCCACCAAGTGAGCTCAAATTCAATGAAATGGGTATCCTTATAAGAAGAGTTGAGTTGGTCACAGACATACACAGAGGGAGACCACATGAAAACAATAAGAGAAGCTGGTCATCTTTCATTTGACAATGAAGGCACTGCTTTTCCCTGAGTAAAAAGTCAACCCTCGTGATTCTCAATGGAACTGTTAACAGAGAGCATGTCTGTCTTACTCTTCAACTCTAGTGCTACTATTGGTAGAGTCCAAAAGGAAGCAGCAAGCAAAGCAGTGCTATGGTTAGCAAAGCTCTAGGCTCTGCATTGACGCATATTAGTAGTACAAAGAGGGGTGATGTGAAGGGACATAGCTGTGAAAAAAATATTCTTTAATATCTTGCATGTTCTTTAATTTGATTGAGTCAGGAGAAAAAGGTGACTTGATGATGAAAGGAAAAATGATCTTACACAATATTATTTTGTAAATATTGGCCCAAAGTTTTCATAGGATTCCTGGATTTGTATACTTTTTAATTTTGATTTAATGCCTTCTTTAGCAAATAGGTATGTAAATAATCTGTACTTGACAGGGGTGTTAAGAGAATTCCTAAAAATCCCCTAGTTGACATAGATTAAGAGCTCAGGACTCATGGAAGACTCACTATTATTTTATTCCAAATTTGCTTAATTAGATAATAAAAATTCAAACATTAGCAACATATTTTAGGAACTTTATCTTTCCATACAAAGAATTAATAGGATTTAAGAAAAGAATTCTGTGTCTTTTTTACTATCAAAAATATTTACAAATAAATATGGACTTATTTAATTTCATCATAAACAGAAGTGTCCCACCCGTTAGTCCATATTTAGCATTTCATGGCTGATTATTGCTTCTAAATATTTACATAAATTTTGAGGAGAAATGACAGTATATTTAACAAGGAGCAACATGATGAAAAAGGCCAAAATGATAAATGGTTTTAACAAAACTGTTATTATTATTTGGCAATGCTTATTTGAAATGCTGAATTTAGTATCTAATATTCCATCATGGTTCAGAAAAGTAGTTTTGGAGAATTTAATAATTTAGAGGGAGGGTGGGAGGGCTTGGGCCACACCAGGTTGTGCTTGGGGATGTCTCTTGCAAGTGCTTACGGGTCATATGTAGTGGTAGGAATGGACCAATGATAAATATGTACCATAACCTCTATACTGTCCTTCTGGACCTGTGTATGATCTTTGCCAAAGATATCTTCCAGCACATTGAGAACCCTCTGTCTCATTCCTTTTAACCAATATCAGTTGAACAAACATGGCTTTTAGAGTTAAAGCTGAACTCAGTCTCATTTTCTTCAGTTTTCTAAACATGGAAAGAGAGAAATTATTTTTACCTCCTTTCGATAGCTCAGTACTACTTTCCTAAACTGTAATTTGACAACAAAGCAGTTTGAGCTTTCAGCTCTATTCATTCTAGCCAAATTTAATAATCCTGTGATTTGATAAGTCATATAAAATTTAATGACAGTGAAACACACTTTTATAAAATAAAATTTCAAATTCATTAGTAAGATACCTAAATACTGACCTCTCCCCCCAGGAAAATTTAAATTTATTTTTGTTTTATTTTGAGTGAATATGAATGAAGTGTGGCTCCTGGATATATGTGTTTATGCCAGCACCTACAGGGTATACAATTTAAATATAACTTGTTTCATTTCTCTGCCTTTAGCCAATGTAGAGAGTAATTTTCTTTTCCTTTTTACTGATGTGACAGATAATAAAATACAGTTGTTTCTCATTGCTTGGGAAACAAAAAAGAACTATTTAATGGGCAAAAATAAGTCATACCCATAGTGTAGGACTTTATTAGAATAGTTTCTTCATGCTTTTTGCTGAAAAGGTCAGCATTATTGTTTATATTACATTTGGGGAATGTAATAAATATTGTGTAATTCTTTGCTCCAGACAATACATTTTCCTTTCCTAGATATTTTATGACATATTTCTTAATTTTCTAAGGCAGGATCCCCTCTCAAAAATTACTTGTCAAACAAACTTAATAATGTAAACATAGGCACTGAACATGTTTGAAAATGCTTGACGGTTCTTTTTCCAGTTCATGATTTACAAGACAGCACCACCCAGTGGCTAAAAAGAAATTATGAAAATTTTACTGCACTTTTAAAATGAAGTAAAAACTAGCTTCAGTAACGGGAAATCTTGTCATTTTTTTTTTCTTTAGCATCAGATGGCTGTTATCTGTTGTAAACATTTGTGCCTTCTCATTTTCTTTTTGTAACTATGCCCAGTTATTAAAATACCCTGAGCCACTGTTAAGTATATTCATTTTTAAAAACCATGTACTATTTTTGAAAAGTGTTTATTTATAGAGCTATCGTGTCATAGATTTTAAAAATGAAATGTAAACAACTTTTGATAAATTTACTCTCATGAGGCATAGAAATCAACTGACAGAATCTTATTGTAATTTTTTCTGAATTAATCTCCTGTGTACTGAACTATAGTAAGATATGGCTAAAAATTAACTTGAAGCAGAAAAAATTATCAGCATAAGAACGGACAAGTTATGTGAAGAAAGACATGCCAATGTCACTCTGAAAATATGATTTTAGATGAGTTGCAAGAGACTTTGGGTTTAAAATATCAGACTTCTGCCCCCTTGTGGTTTAAAATCCCCATGTCCCTTTGGAAACAAAGATTTTGATACTGAATGCAAAACTGAATTTGAGTTAATTTTTTATTTTTTTAACTCAATAAAATAGATGAAACAAATAGTGATTTAAGTACAAGAAATTCAATTTCAGAATTCTCTATTCAATTTGGTATCATAGTTAATAGAAAGTTAGTGATGAACTCCTTTTAACCACTTGTTAGTTATATGAAAATAATTCCTTCTCATCTACCTCTTTGCATTGCATCTACATTTGGCAGATCCATGTGAAGCATTTCTGCAATGTGACACTACAACCAACACTCCTCCAATAAAAATGAGTCTGCCTCAATTGCTTCCCACTAGCAAAGAGTGGTCTGGTTTTTCACATGGCTGTTGTTTGAGCTTGGGATGAGTTCAGAAATCTTTTCCAAGGTCCAATTGTGCATTTACCTTGCTGAAGCACCCTGGCCCCTGCTATTGTGGTGCTTAATTGAATACAAGCTTGGAGACATATTCCAAATATAGGAGCCAAGGTTTCCTTCCTCATACTGGCTCTGCTGTTCGACAGCCAGGATTGAATTGTGCTTTTCAGATTTCTCCCTCTGCCCAGAACTCATTCTCTAAGAACCCTGTCTGTGTTTACAACTCTTACCTCCAATCCTGAGCATTATTGTAGATTAAAGCAAAACAGAGAAAAACAGAAAACAACAAAAGGATCCATTCTTGGTCCCAGCAACTGCTAGACAAGAGTTCATTGTCATGTCTCAACTCTCTGAAATGCCCCTAATCACTCTCTCTTTACCATTATCTCTTATACTGTTTCTCCTTACAAACATAACATTTTTTAATTTACGTGTTTTTATTTTTAATTTAAAGTGCTGTGTGCTATAGCTGACAACAATATGGTGGGGTTTCATGCATACAGTGTACCCTCTACCAGAGTATCTTTTTCTCTTTACTACTGTCTCAGGGTTCCCTCCCAACCAGCCCTCACCCCATCAACCTTCTACAGGTTCCATTTTTGTTGACAATTTAATAGGACTGAGAAGAAGAAATAAAGCCATCAACTATATTCTGTCTTGATTCACTCTGTTTTGGAAGAAACCTCGAAAACCACCTCTGCTTTGCCCATTTTCCTGTATGAATGTGATTTCACTGCTGAATTCAAAATGCATGTCATCAACACCATTTATTAATGCAGTACTGAGTGAAAAAAGTGAGTACACTATGTTAACTTTCAAAACAAGACTAAGTGAATATACCTTATTAGAAGTGAGGACACTGGTTAAACTTGAGGGGACAGTCACTGGCAAGGAAGCATAGGAAACATTTGAACTATGGGGAACAGAGTGCTCCTTGATCTTAGTCTTACATCGGATTGTTTGCACGGTGACAAATAGTTTAAGTGGGTTCTGTTTCCAAACTCAAGGAAAATATTAACTGTTCCTGGAGTGAAAATAAGTTATCCTTTCCCTTAGTATACAACTGATCTTAGATTAAGCTGGAGTGATCTTTAAGCAAAGAGCCAAGAATAAACCCTGAGCACTGTCTGTGTGACCCCTGAAGCAAACAAAAAACCAGGCAAATAAATAAGAAAAGACTAATTTCTAGACCATATATAGAATAAATTGAATAAAAGAAGTAAGATAGAATGCACTTCAAAGGATTTACTGATGAAGCAGAAGCATACCTATGGCCCTTACCCCCAATATCATTTTTCGTGTGCCTCAGTTTCTCAGAAAACTCTTCCTTCTCATCCCTGCAAGTGTTGGTTCTTGCTTCTTTTTTTCTCTGAAAACTCAATTTATACTCCATGAACTGGAGCTTTAAGCCTCATTAACTCAGGAGTCCCTTTTTAAAAGAATCAGAACTTAATACAACCGAAGCACTTGTCATCCCCCCCCCAATTAGAGAGAGAAACAACTTCACATATTTGTACTTTTGAAAATTGCACTTTACTGAATCCCCCAAGCAAGAAAATCAGACATCTTTTGAACATCAAACAACATATACTCCCATTGGTTAATAGCAATGCTAGTTGACTGAACTTTCTGTACCTGAACTGTTTTATATTCAACTCTACCCAATGTAGACCTTAAAATCTTGAAATTTGGTTATTACTATTGAGGAACTGGAAATTTCATTGCCATAAAGAAATCACATAAAGGTGGCCAGGAGGTGGCGTTGGAGATAAGGTGCCTGCGCTAACCTAGGAGGGACTGTGGTTCAATCCCCCGGTTCCCCATATGGTCCCCCGTGCCTGCCAGGAGCGACTTCTGAGCGAATAGCCAGGAGTAACCCCTGAGCGTCACCGGGTGTGGCCCAGAAACAAAAAAACAAAAAAAAAAAAAAAAAAAAAAAAAAAAAAAAAAAAAAAAAAAAAAAAAAAAAAAGAAATCACATAAAGCTAGTAGCATGGTAGAAGAGCAGACATCTCCATCTAATGCAAGTTCCTTTGGTAAAATCTTGCCAAAGCACTTATTTAAAGTCTTCACCATTGAAACTGTTCCACCATCATTCTTGAACCACCATGATTTACTTAGGATAATTTTCACAGTGTTCCTTTCCTTCATCATCCCTTTTTTCATCCTGTCCCTCCTTCACAGAAAGCACTTTCATATTATTCCACACTTACTTACACCTTTTTTTTTAATCATTTGATACTCTGACTTTCAATCAACTTGCCTGTCCTACGCATTCCTGGTGACAAACCATTACCCACTCATTCCTGGCTTTAAAGCACACCTACTTTAAAACTTATTTCCTCAATTCCAGTTTGTTTCTATCACAAAATTTAACAGAAACATAGCTCTCTCTCTCATGAGCCTCTTCTTGTCTTTTTGTTTTGGTTGGTTTTTGTTTGTTTGAGGTAGCCATATCTTACTATGCTCAGGGTTCAATCCTGGCTTTGCACTCAGAAATCACACCTCACAGGCCCAAAACCATATAGGTTACTGGGGATCCAACCTGGATCAACTGCTTGCAAGACAAGTGGCCTTACCCATTGTACAATCTCCCTAGTATATTATAGATTCTATATGCCATATTCCCAAGGGAAAACATAATTAAGATAAATTTGTCAAGTGTTTGAAAGTACTTGAGTGAATGAATTGAAGACAAAGGAGGCAGCTGTAGATCCATGAATCTGTATCTCAGAAATCTGGAAAATTGAAGGAGCTTGTTAAAAAAGAATGCAACATATAATTAAATCACCCAAAATAATTAAAGTATTTTACAAATATAGCAACATTCAGTGAAAAAAATCTAAAATAACTACACTGGTAATATAGTTCATACATTATGCTGTGCTCACTAGATGGAATATTATGTAGCTATTAAAATTGTAATTATAAAGACTAAGCAGTATATGGAAAACTGCTTATGGTCTGCTAACTGAAAAAATTACCATCAAATTGCTTCTACACAAATGATTAGCACCATATAACAATATGATTACCTCTGGACACAAAATGATATTAAACATATAAAATGAAATCCTTATATTGTAATTTGTAAATGTATATGTTCTTTTAAAAATAATTTAAAGCTGCTTTTTATTATTCTCAAATAATTTTAGATATGATGAAAATTTTACTATAGATTCTCTATATTCAGTGGTGAGCTTTATGAAGACACTTGGACACAACAACAGCCAGGACTGTGTCCATGTGGCTGAAGCACTTCTGAGAAAAGACAGCATTGATGACAACTGAGAGTTTTAGGAAGTTGTAGATGCTTTGTATGTCTGCAGCTGAGGTATTTAAGAACTCTTACTTATGAAAACAGATGTTTGGTTTAGAGAGACCTAGGCCAATAGTGAATATAAATGTTCTATTTATTTTATGAAAATAATACACAAGTACAAAAATATACTAAAATTCTAATTGATATATTTTTAAAGAAGTAAGTGGTGGTTAGTTTCTATTTATTTACTCTTTTTTTTTTTTTTTTTTTTTTTGGTTTTTGGGTCACAGCCGGCAGTGCTCAGGGCATACTCCTGGCTCCATGCTCAGAAATTGCTGCTGGCAGGCACGGGGGACCATATGGGACACCGGGATTCGAACCGATAACCTTTTGCATGAAAGGTAAACACCTTACCTCCATGCTATCTCCTGGGCCCCTATTTATTAACTCTTACTTGTTTTTAAATGTTCTCTGAGGGAGGATGGGAAGGAGAGATAGAAGAGAAGAAAGGAGAAGAGGGGAGGGGTGAGTGGGGAGAGAGAGGGAAAAGGAGAGGAGAGGGAAAAGAAAAAATAAAAAGAAAAGGGAAAGGTGGGAGATAGGGGAGGGCAGAGGTGAGGAGAAAGGAGAGAAGACGAGTAAGAACAGAAAAGTGGTTTTAAATAAATCTGGGTCTCATTCTCTGGAAAAGAAATCCTGCTATTCTTTATTTTTATTCTTTCCCCCCTTTTATGTGCCATATGGTGGGGCTCAGGGGTTACTCATATACCAAAGATATATAAGGGGTGCCAGGGATAGAACCTGGGTTGACTACATGCAAGGCGATTGCTTAACTCACCGTACCCAGACTCCTCTAATTCTTGCCTTGTTCTCTCTTTCTCAATCCCAACTCTGAAAAAGTAGGTGATAGTTGTTCAAGAGTTTGACCTTTCCTTAGAGGTTGAAATGTGAAGACTAGTGATGCTAGACTTTTACTTATTTTGAAAATTTCTCCTTAGACTTACCTTATTACAATTATGATAACCAGGGAATTTATGTTGGTAGAATGCTATTGCCTGAACTGCAGGACATAATTTGATATTACTAGTTATTCCACTGAAGTGTATTTATGTTCTTGCTTCTATCCCATTAAGTCTCTAGTTAGATCAATGTATACTCATAGATTTTTATTTTACATCTCGATACAATATTACATTTTCAACTGTTCCAATTCTAGCATTGGCCACCACCGCCACTGTCATTGCAAGGGCCAGCAGCCTGAACATAGCTGTGGCTTTTGAAACCAACCCTATTAGAGAAACTGTGGCTGAAGCTGGTGACGAGGGTGAGCTGGAAATGCCCAGAGCTATGCTTCACTTCGCAGCCATGCACATCTTCTAGTCCAATGTACTCCAACATAACGTGTAGAAAAAAACACACACAATAAGAGTGACAATGGGGGAAACAAGGCAAGCCAACACCAGGCATAGAGAATGAAGAGGGCAGCTCTGATGACTCCAAAAGTGCCAACCACCTAATTAACCTCTAAGAGAAGAAGTTTAAAGAAGAAATATGGAAGGTCCTCATATGAATAAAAGAAAGCATAGATCGAGTTGAATGGAACACAAATAAGAATCAAGAAGACATGAAGATAGAAGTCAAAAAAACTCCAAACTGAAATAACAGGTCTGAAAAACTCAATAGAAAAAATGAAAAATTCAATGGAAAACCTCTCCAACAGAGTAACAGCAGCTGAGAACCAATTCAGTTAGCTGGAAGAAGAGATGCATAAGAACTCCATACAACAGAAGAGATTAGAAAAGAACCTTGGGGCCGGGAGGTGGCGCTGGAGGTAAGGTGCCAGTGCTAACCTAGGACGGACTGCGGTTCGATTCCCCCAGTTCCCAATATGGTCCCCTGTGCCTGCCAGGAGCAACTTCTGAGCGAATAGTCAGGAGTAACCCCTGAGCGTCACCGGTTGTGGCCCAAAAAACAAAAAACAAAAACAAAAAAAAAAAAAAAAGAAAAAAAAGAACCTTAAGCAAATGATCAGACCATGGAAAAGTACTTAAAGAATGTGAACAGATAAAAATTAAAGTCTTTGATAAATTCAACAGAAAGAACATAAGAATCATTAGAGTCCCACACACCCAGGAAGAGGACATCATTACAGGGAAACTCCCAGATCTAAAGACAGCATGCAACCAAATCCTGCATGCCTAACTGAAGTGTCATGTTCCTTAGGAGTTTGGTTACGGTTTGATTCCCACTGAGGTCCCAGACAGGAAAGGCAGTAACCATTCCCGTGTCCGTTTAGGTCAGGGGAACAGTTCCAGTTGTAGAGATCCACAGAAAATAATTCATACAGTGAAAAAGTACAAGAATGAATTCAGGAAATCTAGTGCTCAAGCAAGAAATTCAAACCACAAAAGCTTTCTGCTCCTAAAATGGAGTGCATGCTCAATGGAAGAAGACTGAAGAATGAGCCCCAGCCTTCCTCAGACCCTTGCTTTTATTGACAAGAATCAGGTAACACTCTAGGGTGGGAGCAGAATAGCAAGTAAGGAATAATCCAATATACTATCACCAGGTCACACCCTAGAGTGGGTATAATAATTGATTAGGGTAGGATCAGTAACACAACACCTGATGAGTACCATCTAAAAGATTCAAAGAAAGGCACCCCAAAATACAGCCTAGTTACAATGATAACTCACACAGATAGGTGTAGAAAAATGAAAGCAGCAAGATCAAAAAGGGAAATCATATTCAACGGAGCATCCTTAAGATTTACAGCAAATCTCTTAAGAAATAGTGCCCAGGATATGAGTCACCCACTGAGTGGGAGAGACTATTCACCTAACACCCATCAGACCATCAGATAAGGGGCTAATATCCAAAATATACAGGGCACTGACAGAACTTTACAAGAAAAAAAAAAAACATCTAATCCCATCAAAAAATGGGGAGAAGAAATGAACAGACACTTTGATAAAAATGAAATACAAATGACCAAAAAGCACATGAAAAAATGCTCCTCGTCACTAATCATCAGTGAGATGCAATTCAAAACAATGATGAGATACCACCTCACACTACAGAGATTGGCGCACATCACAAAGAATGAGAACAATCAGTGCTTGCGGGGATGTGGAGAGAAAGGAACGCTTATCCACTGCTGGTGGGAATGCCGTCTAGTCCAACCTCTATGAAAAGCAATATGGAGATTCCTCCAAAATCTGGAAATTGAACTCCCATTCGACCCAGCTATTCCACTCCTGGGGATATACCCTAAGAACACAAGAATACAATACAAAAACCCCTTCCTCACACCTATATTTATTGCAGTACTATTCACAATAGCCAGGCTCTGGAAACAACCAAGATGCCCTTCAACGGACGAATGGCTAAAGAAACTGTGGTACATATACACATTGGAATATTATGCAGTCGTCAGGAGAGATGAAGTCATGAAATTTTCCTATACATGGATGTACATGGAATCTATCATACTGAGTGAAATAAGTCAGAGAGAGAGAGAGAGAGAGAGAGAGAGAGAGAGAGAGAGAGAGACGCAGAATAGTCTCACTCATCTATGGGTTTTAAGAAAAAAAATAGGGGCCGGGTGGTGCCGCTGGAGGTAAGGTGCCTGCCTTACCTGCGCTTTACCTAGGACGGACCGCTGTTCGAACCCCGGTTCCCCATATGGTTCCCCGTGCCTGCTAGGAGCGACTTCTGAGCGAATAGTCAGGAGTCACCCCTGAGCGTCACCGGGTGTGGCCCAAAAAAACAAAAATAAAATAAAATAAAAAAATAAAAGTCATTTTTTTGCAACAATACTCAGAGACAATGAGAGGAGGGCTGGAACTTCCAGCTCACTTCATGAAGCTCACCACAAAAAGTGGTGAGTGCAGTTATAGAAATAACTACACAGAAAACTACCATAATCATGTGAATGAATGAGAGAACTGGAAAACCTGTCTGGAGTACAGGTGAGGGTGGGGTGGAATGGAGGGAGATTTGGGACTTTAGTGGTGGGAATGTTGCACTGGTGAGGGGTGTTCTTTACATGACTGAAACCTAATCATAATTATATATGTAATCAAAATTACATATATAATAAGTTTAAATAAAAAAAAAGAAAATCACAGGTAAGAATAAAAAGAAAAACATGTTTAAAAAAAAAGACATATTTTCATGTTTTCTCATTATTGATTGAGTTGTTTGTTTTTCTTGGACAATCTTCTGAAGTCAAATATTACCTTAAATAATAACATGCTTTTTCATTATTAAAGTGTTTGTGATTCTAAAAAAAAAAGATTTACAGCAAATCTGCATAAGAATCTACAAGGCCAAGAAGGAAGTGAGGGATATGACAAAACTTAACAAATGAATGCCTCACCTAGAATACTGCACCCAGCCTGACTCACTTAGACTCAAAACCAGCATTAAAAGAAAAACTGCAAGGGCTACTTTAAGACAATACAGACCAACAGAAGCACCAAGCTTCTGTACAGAGATGACACTAATCCATGACAATGATCTCTCTCCATTTCAATGACTAAATGCACCAGTTAAGAGACATAGAGTGGCAAAATGGATCAAAAAGTTGAATCCAACATTCTGCTGCCTATAAGAAACATATCTGGGGGGGCGGCGGTGGCGCTGGAGATAAGGTGCCTGCGCTAACCTAGGATGGACCGTGGTTGGATCCCCCGGTTCCCCATATGGTCCCCCATGCTATCCAGGAGTGACTTCTGAACGAATAGCCAGGAGTAACCCCTGAGCATCACCGGGTGTGGCCCAAAAGCCAAAAAAAAAAGAAAAAAAAAAAAGAAACATATCTGAATAGTCAGAACAAACATAGACTCAAAATCAAAGGTTGGAGGAAAATCATCTAAGCAAACAACTCTCTTAAAAAGCTAGAGTAAAAGACATTGACAAGAAAGAAAAACTGCAGACCAGTCTCACTAATGAACATAGATGCAAAAAAACCCTCAGCAAAATCTTAGCAAACCAAATCCAAGAATACATCAAAAAGATTATACACTATGACCGAGTGGGTTTCATCCCAGGGATGCAAGGATGGTTCAACATATGCAAATCAATCAACATCATACACCACATAAATTAGAAGAAAGATAAAAAGACAAAAAGATCATGTGATCATACCAATCAATGCAGAGAAGCATTTGACAAAATCCAACAGACATTCATGCTGAAAATACTCAGCAAAATTGGGTTGGAAGAAACCTTCCTCATGATAGTTTCAGTTTTCTATAAAAAGTCCATAGCCAACATTTTCCTTAATGGTGAAAAACTGAAAGCATTTCCACTAATATCAGGAATTTGGCCAGGCTGCCCACTTACTCCACTCTTATTCAACATAGTTTTAGAAGTCCTAGCAATAGCAATCAGACAAGAAAAGGGAATCCAAGGAATCTAGATATGAAAGAAGTCAAACGATCCCTTTTTGCAAATGATATAATGATATACATAAAAAACCTGAAGTAAAACTACTAGAAACAATAAACCAATACAGCAGAGAGGCTGGCTACAAAATCAATACACAAAAGACAATAGCATTTCTTTATACAAATAATGAAGCAGAGGAGAAAGACATTAAGGAGTTGATCTCATTTAAAATAGTATCTAAAAGTATCAAGTACCCAGAAATCAATCTGATTTCTGGTTGAAGAGAAGTAAGAGACCTATATCATGAAAACTTAAAAAACACTTCAGAAAGAAACAGAAGAGGACCTAAGGAAATGAAAGAATATCTCCTGTTCATGGTAGGAAGAATCAACATAATCAAAATGACTATCTTACCTAAATTACTATATAGATTCAATGCAATCCCTATCCAAATTCAGACATCACTATTTTTAAAATAATTTTTATTGTGACCAACGTGAATTACAAATCTTTCACAGTAATATTTGAGTACATAGTGGCATTGAATCAGGGATATTCGCACCACCAGTGTTTTCCTCCCTCCACCCCAGATCCCAGCACCTGCCTCATTTACCCACCTGGACTGCAGATGAATGGCTAAAGAAACCTTAGTACATATACACAAAGAAATATTATTCAGCCATCAGGAGAGATGAAATAATGAAATTTTTCTATACATGGATGCACATAGAAGCTTTTATGCTGAGTGAAATAAGTCAGAGGGTAAGGAAGAGACACAGAATAGTCTCACTCATCTATGGGTTTTTAATAAAAATAAAAGACATTATTGTAATAATGCCTGAGATGAGGGTAAGAAGGACCGGCTCATAATATGAAGCTTACCACAAAGAGTGGTGAGTGCAGTTAGAAAAGTAATTACACTAATAAGTACCACGAAAATGTTAATGAGTGAGAGAAATGGAATGCCTGTCTCAAATACAGGCAGGGTGTGGGGGAGGAGGGAGATAGGGGACATTGGTGATGGGAATAATTGCATTGGTGAAGGGGGGTGTTCTTTTTATGACTTAAACCCAATTACAATCATGTCTGTAATCAAGGTGTTTAAATAAAGATATTATTTTAAAAAATCTTGCATTGGCTGGAGATTTTGGATTGGTTCTGTGGCCATATCTTTGCCCTGTAGACGTGTTCTTTCTAGAACATTCCTTATTTGAAGTATTCTTAGATGATCCAGGATGATCTTTTATCTTCTACAAGCCAGGAGGAATCAACTCTTCCTCTATGAGGAATTTTTGTTCCAGAATCTAAACAAGGCTCTCAAATTTTATTGAACGTTTAAGAATAAATCTAGTTTAATTTGCTGTGAGCAGCGGTGGTGGAGAGGATTGAGGTCTAGGAACTGCAAGGCGAAGGGGACCGGCACGCGCCCAGATATAACAAAGCCCAGGACATCTGCAGCATCACCTCTTCTGCTTATGCAGGGGGCGAGGGCATCTCGCCCACCACTTCTGAGGGCAACCTGCCCACCATGCCCACCCCTTCCCCTACCCCCACCTCAGAGACCACCTTAACTGGGAGCCTGGCTTTTGCAATGGGCGCCAACACGGGAGCTGTGGCCATGACCACCGGTGGCAAGGTCAACCAGAACACCACAGCCATGACTGGCATGTCCTCCCCAGCCCCTGAGGAGCTGAGCAGCACTCATCCCATCTCTTGGGCAATCGCCCTGTCCACCGAGAATATCACTATGGCCAGTCATAGTCGATCCACCACCACCAGCTCAGGTACTCTGAGTAAGAAATTCAGCAAGATCGGCTCTTTTTATAAGAACTTCTGGACCGTGTCCAGCTCAAAGACACTGTTTTCCTCTGACCGAAGCATATCGGTCAGTGGAGCAGTCTGCCGAGGACAAGAACGAGGTGGAAATCTCTGGCATCGTGACCTCTGAGACTAGGGACACCATCGTTATAGAAACCAAGACCTAAGCCTGGGAGAGAGCTGCCATTAGAGACCCAGCTTCAGTGGAGCATAGAAACTGTGTTTAATAAATGAAACCTCCACCTCCTTGTGTGAGGCACCTTTTGTGTTGGTCAGTAGGTCCCCTGGGTTAGGAGCTTGACTGCAGTCAGAACCCCAGTTAAACAGAGCCTTTCTTTCTGGTCCCCCAAGACTGGGGGCTGGAGTCATCCCCCAAAGACTGCAGACTACATCGCATGTCTCCCCTTCATCTTCCACCCTCACTTTTTTTTTTCTTTAAGGGCTTTTGGGCTTCATCCGGTGGTGCTCAAGGATTATCCAGCTCTGCACTCAGGGCTCACTCTTGGCAGACTTGGGACTGCCAGGGGTACTGGGAATTGAATCTGGGTCTGTGCATGCAGACAAACGTCTTACCCACTGGACTATTGCTCTGGTTCTCTATTTGTCCTTGACCGTTCCCCTCTCCTCCTGGAGGTCTTTCTGTCTAGTCCCTAGCCTCAGAAAAGCATTAAGAGGGTAAGAAAGGGCCAGAACGGGATCAGAGAGATAGCACAGCGGTAAGGTCCTTAGACGCAGGATGGTGGTTCGAATCCTGGCATCCCGTACGGTCCCTGAACTTGCCAGGAGTGATTTCTGAGCATAGAGCCAGGAGTAACCCCTTAGCACTGCTGGGTGTGACCCCCCCAAAAATAAAACAAAAACAAAAGAAAGGGCCAGAGCTAGAAGACAGTGGGAAGGGCCTTTGCTTTGCACATGGCTGACCTGGGCTCTATCCTCAGCATCCCTTAGAAACCCCGAGCAAAGCCTGGAGTGATCCTTCAGGATAGAATCAGGAGTGATATCAGAGCACAGCTGATAAGTTTTTAAGGAATAACTTTATAAAGGAAAAAGAGTGGTCAGAGCAATAGTACAGTGGGTTAGGCACTTGCCTCACACACAGCTAACCTGGGCTCTATCTCCAGGTTCCATAAAGGACTTTGAGCATCTCTTGGAGTGATTCCTGAGTGCAGAGCCAGCAGTAATCCCTGAGCAACACAAGGTGTAGTCCAAAATAATTAAAATTATAAAAATAAAGAAAAAAATCTAATTTAATTTATATTTGTTTTAGTTTGTTGTCATTTTGCTTTTTTGAGGTTAGTTAGATGGATATTATTACTAAAGTTTATAGTCATTTTATAGGCTTTCTTAGTAGAGAGAAGTTTGATAATATACATCTATTTTGGGGCCTGGGAGACAGCATGGAGGTAAGGTGTTTGCCTTTCATGCAAAAGGTCATCGGTTCGTATCCCAGTGCCCCATATGGTCCCCCCTGCCCGCCAGGAGCAATTTCTGAGCATGGAGCCAGGAGTAACCCCTGAGCACTGCCGGGTGTGACCCAAAAACCAAATATATATATACATCTATATTTAGGGGCAGGTGAGGTGGCGCTAGAGGTAAGGTGTCTGCCTTGTAAGCGCTAGCCAAGGAAGGACAGCAGTTCGATCCCCTGGCATCCCATATGGTTCCCCAAGCCAGGGGCAATTTCTGAGCGCTTAGCCAGGAGTAACTCTTGAGCATCAAACGAGTGTGGCCTGAAAAACCAAAAAATATATATACATCTATATTTGATATTTGTAGAAACACATTTACTAAACAAAAACAGAATTCCAAAAAAAATTCTTGGTTCATTCTAGCCCACGCCCCTTTAATTTTTGCTTTACTTGTAAATTTTTTGTTGAAAAACAAAATTCCTAGCTCTCAATGCCCACAAAACATTTATTCATTTTTTCATATATAGCAGCAAAAATAATTTAGAATTTATTATAGATTAAGGAATAACAAATATTTTTATCAGAATATTATCTTTATGCGTGGATCTTTCTGTCACTACCCAATATTATGTATTAAAATACTATTTAATATTCTATATGGAGATGTATTAATGTTTAATTCATTCAGTTCATGATTATAGGTAATATTTATTGTAGTTTTCCTTTATGTTGTTTTTAAAATTTCTGTGCACAAAATTAAAATTTATGTTCAGTGAAATAGTTTCAGTATAGCAGATAGTTCTGTAGAAGTGACATATTCATAGAGTTATGTATAAAGCACAAAATGTCTCAACATAAAACACAACCATTGACTTAAAATTTTTATTGAATTTTCCATTATATTCAAACAATCCCATATTACTCATTAGTTTGTATTTATTAACAATAAATTTTCTTTTAATAGAACTATATAGAAATGGACTTAAACATTACATCCTTTGGTTTCCTCAGCTAATCTCTCTCTCTCCCTCCCTCTTTTCTCCTCCCCTCTCCTCCTTGTCCCTTCTTTTTTTAACTGGGCCATACCCAGTGGTGCTTAAGGTTTATTCCTAGCAGAACCCAGTATTTCTACTTTAGTGTCCACTGATATTGCTGCTATTCTTATTACTGGCCTGGCATCCTTCACTCTTCTACCATCCATGCTAACATTGCCACATCTTGTTAGCCCTGGCCTTTATTCAGTATAGTATGACACCAGGTAGACATTGTCTCGTCACTTCTAGTGACAGTATATTGTTTCATCATCAATGTTCTAAATTCTCTGGGGAAAACTGAAAGGTCTGTCTAAAAACATGTCTCTCTCTTCTCTTTCACTTTTTTCCTTTATGGTTTTCTCAACCGGTGTCCAGGAGGGTTCCAGGGGCCATGCAGCATAGTAGGCCAAGAGTTTAGGGTTGGGGCATGTGTAGGCAGTGTGATTGGGTCTATCAGGACATTTTTCTACAGTGCTCAGGGTTGCCAGGTGGTGATGCTCAAGGGGCCATGTGGTGTAGGGCATTAAACTGGGGCTCTGAACATAGAAAGTATGTGCCCCTATACCTGTGCAATTCCCCCTCCCATTTGCCCCTTTTCTCACACTGAGTTGAGAGAAATTGCCACTGTTAGACCTACTACTGTCCATTGATTTCTGGGCTCTCATCAGTTTGAGCTTCCTTTTCATTGTCTTCTGAAAAGCTCCTTCTCTCTTGTAACTTATGTGACTATTCAGACATTAGCTGTTTTTTTCATTCTCATCTAGTTCAAGACTGCCACCTCTGCTCCAAAATTCTCACTTTAGATTGATAGTAATTGCCAGAGCATTCACTAACATACACAAGAAATATGTTTCTAAGGGAAAAGAAAGAAAGAAACCCTCTCTTTCTAAAGTATAGATGGAAGGTTAGGAAAAGAAAGAGAAAATGAAAATAGCAGTTTCCTTTCACTCACAAATGGTATATAAGACAATGAGAATGTGTATCTGTTATTCTAGCCTTGTACAGAACCAAACATGTCCTAAGACAATGTGCTGCCTGGTTTACATGCTAAGTTAAGTGTGAGTTTTATAACTCAGTGTTCATTATCAATACACACTACATATAGCTCAGGGGCTCAGAGATCAAACTTCTGAGGCATATCAGCTACATGTGGGTGGAATCCAACTCAGTTGCTTTTATTTATTTATTTTTTTGGAGGTGGTCACACCTGGCAGCGCTCAGGGGTTACTCCTGGCTCTATGCTCAGAAATCGCTTCTGGCAGACTCAGGGGACCATATGGGATGTCGGGATTCAAACCACTGACCTTCTGCATGCAAGGCAAATGCCTTACCTCCATGCTATCTCTCTGGCCCCTCAGTTGCTTTAAAATCTGGGGTTTCTCACATTGTCACTGAACTGTAAGCCCTTGCCAGCGATCTTGTGTGGGTTGGGCCAGTTTCCCTGAGTTTGGCCTGAGTTGGCCTACTAAACAGGTATGCTGAAGTTTACTTTCCCCTAGCTCCACACTCAAGTGTTCCCATCTCTCCCAGAGTGCCAAGGAAACAGCTATTTGATTTTTCATATACAACTTGGCACTGCCTGAAGTCATTCCCATGCCACCCAATGATGGCTGCCATTACATCAAAAGAATAAATTTGCTCCTATGTTACTTGCTGCCCAGAAAATCCAGCTGAAACCCATGACTGCCAAATCTGCAGCTACAATGCAAGGTGCACACCTTTAAATAGCTCCTACTAGTGTGGAATTTCCACTCTCCAGAAGAACAAAAATATATTTTTAATTAAGCCTCAGTTTAAAATATTAGGCACGGACCATTAGAAACAAAAACAGTTGTCTCTGTCTCTATCAATTTCTGTTGGCCCCATTTACGTGATTTTGTTTGTTTGTTCTGGGGTCACACCCGGTGGTGCTCAGGGATTACTCCTGGCTCTGTGCTCAGAAATCACTCCTGGCAGGTTCGGGTACCATATGGGATGCCTGAAATGAACCAGGTCCATCTTGTGTTGGCCACGTGCAAGACCAACACCCTGCCTCTGTGCTATTGTCCCTCCCCAGTCATTTATGTGATTCTTAAAGGCCACATCTCGAAGGGTTTGGGGACATATTCAGTCCTGGAATCCAGTTGGGTAAATTTCATTTCCTTACACTTTTATGAAGTCCCCCCTCATAAGACTTTGTAAAGAGATCCCTTTTCCACACCTCAAATGTTTATGTTTCAGACTGCAGACTGAAAACAACAAAACACACAAATGGGAAAAAAAAACTACAAAGTATCAAAACTCTTACTCAGAAGGTCCCCAAAATGGGTCATAATCTCATCTTGAGATTAGTTTTATTTAATTGACTTATTTCTTAACTTTGCATAAAGGAAAGAAGGAAGTGTTAGAGATAGAGACTGAGATTTTCAGCTAGCTCTATCCTCCCACTGCCATTTAACCTAAATTTGTTTAGAGGATTGAACATAGGATATTTGATGTTTCCAGGAAAGCAATTAATTGATGATGTACACTTATGATAATACATAGAAAATTTGGTTGAAATTTAACTTTTTGGGGGGAAATAAGGAGGTTAGGCAACACCCAGTTGTGCTTAAGTTTCACTCCTGCCTCTGTGCTTAGAGATAACTCTTAGTGAACCTAGGGTTCAAACCCATCTCTTAAAAAAATATGTACATGTTTGTTATGCAATTGGTTTAAGTAGTATCCTATCCCCTGACTCACTTTGGTATTTATTTAAGAAATTGCCAGATGTTACAAGCCAACCTCATGAACCTCACCACAAAGAGTGATGAGTTTAGAAATAACTACATTGCAAACTATCCTAACAATGAGAATACATGAGGGAAATAGAAGCCTGTCTAGAGTACAGGTAGGGGCGGGGAGGGGTAGAGGAATATTTGGGTCATTGGTGATGGGAATGTTACACTGGTAATGGGGGTGTCATCTTATATGACTGAAACCCAACCACAATCATGTTTGTAACCAAGGTGTTTAAATTATATATATGTATATATATATATATATACACACACACACACATATATATATATATTACACAAAATTCTCACAGATATTGCAAAAAAAAGAAAGAAATTACCAACATACCATTATATTTGTCAGATTTATGCATCTTGTGTTTAGATGACATGGAGATTTAAATGCTGTAAGATCTATTGTGCACATCAGAAAGAACAAGAATAAGCAATGTTGACATAGATGAGGGGAGAAAAAGATTCTCCTTCACTGATGGAAAGAATGTTCACTTGGGGCCAGAGAGATATCATGAAGGTAAGTCATTTGCCTTTCATGCAGAAGGTCATCAGTTCGAATCCTGGCATCCCACATGGTAACCCCTTGCCTGCCAGGAGCAATTTCTGAGCATGGAGTCAGGAGTAACCCCTGAGCACCGCCAGGTGTGACCCAAAAACAAAAACCAAGCAAACAGAATGTTCACTGGTCCAGCTGTTTCGGAAAACAATATAGATAGTCCTCAAAAACTAGAAATTTAACTTCCATGTGACCTAGCAATCCTGCTCCCAGGAATATAACTTGAGTAGTCCAAAAACACAATGCAGAAAAGACATCTGCTGTGGACTTTTAATCATAAATTATGATCAAAAGTCCCTAAAACAGAGCTTAGTAAATATTATTTATTTACTGGGATTTAGGCGGGTACATGAACGAATGAAATATGAAATATGAATTATTAAATATGAAATGAAATGAAATAAGTGAGACCACACAGAGTTACATGGTATAAAGCATGGTGGGGGAGAAGCCAGAAAGAGAGCTTTTATTATCTGAGTTGGCCTTAAATAGCCAGATTCTTGGGGCGTAGCCAGGGAGAAAGGAAAAGGAATTGAACCAATGAGATCAGAGCTAGAATTAGCATATGAAGTGGCAGGTAGAGAAATGTCATACCTTCAAGGTACAGGGAGAGAGAGAGAGATCACCGGGTGTGACCCAGAAAACAAAAAAACAAAAAAACAAAAAAAAAGGGGGGGGGAGCTCAGCAGGTGACTTTTGGCGCTTTTGGAGAACTGTATTTTCTTTGTCTGAGGAAAAAGGTCTGATTATAGAGAGAGAAGAGGGTCTTCCACGTGGTGAATAAAACAGAAGAATATCTCCAGCACTCCATACAAAGAATCCATTATATAATAGACATCTAAACAGGCCTTCTGGCAGATAGTTTTCTGGAAGAAAATTAGGCACTGTTGTGTGCCCCCCTAAGTGGGGGCAACAGTCATTTCCATTTCTTTGCTCATTGCAGTATTATTCACAATAGACAGAATCTGGAAACAAATACAAATGTCTGAAAACAGATGAGTGGATAAAGAAATTTTCATACATCTACACAATAGAATACTATGCAGCTTCTAGGAAAAGTGAAGCTATGAAATTTGCTTATAAGTGGATGAATATGGAAAATATTATGCTGAGTGAAATGAATTAGAGGGACATAGAATGAATTTACTCATTTTGAGATATGTTTAACAAATGCACAGTATGGTAATAATACCCAAAAACAATAGAAATGAGGGCTAGGATGTCTGGACCATGGTTGGAAGCTTGCCACAAAGATTAGGGGAAGCAAATAGGGCAAAGAAGGGACCACTTTGACAATAGTAATTAGAAATTATCATTCTGGACAGAAATGATGCTGAAAGGAGGTAAAGCAATATGAATGACATGCCTTCAGAGACAATATTGCAAAACACAGCGTTTAGTTTGTGAAAATCAAAAGAAATAAGAATGGAATGAAATAGCCAAACAAGGAATGTTAGCTTGTGGCAGGATTGACAAAACGGTAACCAAACTTATCTTCATTATTCGAGTTATTTTTACTTTTATTTGCCAGGCATTTTCAAATTAAAAAAAAAAAAACTTATACAGGGACTGGAGTGATAGCAAAGTGGTAAGGTATTTGCTTTGCATGTGGCTGTCCCAGGATGGACTTCAGTTCAATCCCCAGCATCCCATATGGGCTAAGCCTAAAAGGAGTGATTTTTGAGCATAGAGCCAAGAGTAAATCCTGAACACCACCTGGTGTGGCCCAAAAACAAACAACCAAGCTTTAAAAAAAAAGGCATATATAAATGGAATTTATAGAAGCCAGTTCCAAGAGTTGGGAATGGAGCATAACAATAAATGAATAAACTGAGTCATTGTATTTTAACTTGTTCATGATATTGAACTTGGACCCCACACCTGTTCATTTACTTCCAACTTTGTTGAAAAGGAAAGTATGGATCCATACAAAGAAAACTGCAACACTTTGTGGTTAAAAAATAGGTCTGAATTTGAATTCTATTACTACTATTTAGTGGTGTCATGACCTTGAACAAATTTCTCTCTCTCTGAATATTAATTTCCTCATCAAAAATAACCTGAAATTTTATGCTGAATTAGTTCTGAAAGAGAAAGATATATTGCATCAAAAATGCTTGAAATATCTTTTACCTAAACTAATAGGTAAAATGTTAAGCATTCTTAAAATTACTATTAATATTATGAAAATGTGTTATTTTAACTGAAGGTGTTAAGACACATATGCTTATACTTTCCCCAAAAACAGATGGATTAGGGAAAAAAAAAACTAATGATATTTTAAAAGAATAAACTAGGAAAATTTTCTACACTATATTTTAAAATATATTTTATAACTATCTAAGCAAGAAATTTTACTAATAATTCAACAGATATACCAACTAAACAGAAAAATCTATAAAATAGTAGACATTACTTATATGATAAAGTAAAAATTACAGAGTAATTAGGAAAATATATTGCTTAATAAGTGATATTAGAAAATTTAACTAAATATGCAATAAAATTCTATCTAGCTTTTAACTTGTACTATGTACTATAGTAAATTCTACAGGAAGAATATAAAATGATAATAAAACACTGTAGAGGAGAAGCAATTTATTCAAGATTCCATAGTTAATAAATGGTGCAGCTGAAAATTAAATCTATAGATTTAACCATTATACTATAAAATAAAACTATATGAATGAAGTGTTATTATTTAAAGTTATCAAATACTCATTTTTATTTGCATATTTCCATTTACACATTTACCTATACTCATATTTTATATTACTCTACATATGCATTTAAATGGTACTTGAATAAAAAAAAAAAAGCACGGCAATGAAAAACAATGATTTTCTACAAGGAATGAAATTAAATTTTTTACTTTTATAATAGTTTATACTTTTATCAAAAGATATTTGTCATTTTTATAATTAGCAAGTATCATAAAAACAAATTACTTATTTGAAATGGGGATTTAAAAGAATACCTTCTCTTTTTGTATATGTAATTCTTATTTATTTATTTATGTATTTATTTTTGGGTTTTGGGTCACACCCAGCAGTGCTCAGGGGTTACCCTGGCTCTATGCTCAGAAATCGCTCCTGGCAGGATTTGGGGACACGTGGGATGCTGGGATTCAAACCACCGTCCTTCTGCATGCAAGGCAAACGCTCTACCTCCATGCTATCTCTCCAGCCCAAATTCTTATATTTTTATCAAAATGTAAGAAAATTTGATATCTCAATGACTAGAGCAAAGCTATCTATTAACTTAGGATAATGCTTGGTACAGTACAATTAACTGCTGTAGACATCTTTCATCTCAGCACTCTAGTGGGAACAAAATCCTTCATGAGAAGAAAGTATGTAGCATGAGTGGACGAATGGAATAATATTGAAAAAAAGCGATTACCACACACGAAGTATGGGGACTCATGTCTGGCGAGCATGCGACAAGTTTAATTTTTAAACAGGGGAATTTATAGGGGTAAAGTCAGTCATAGCTATAGAGAAGAATGTTTACAATCACAAAGCAAAGTTCAACAGTAACAATTCTTAAACTATGGGTGTGAGCTGTAAGAATTCAAAGTTAAAGGAGAAGGGTACAACTCAAAACAGCTCTTTGCAAGTCACTTCAAATGCAAAATAAGGGATTATTAGGAAGTAGAAAAAAAAATCTAAGAACTTGGTCTTCAGAGGTGAGCTCTATTGTTTTAGAGGTCAAGAAAGGAAGGATTCAAATCCCTTAAAGTGTAGCTCCTTTATTCTGAGAAGAGTCCCAGGATTTGTATTCTGACTATGCCAGAAACTAAAACTGTGGGGCCAGAGAGATAGCATGGAGGTAAGGCGTTTTTTTGCCTTTCATGCAGAAGGTCAACGGTTTGAATCCCAGCATCCCATATGATCCCCCGAGCCTGCCAGGATCAATTTCTGAGCATGAAGCTAGGAGTAACCCTGAGCACTGCTGGATGTGACCCAGAAACTAATAAATAAAAAAAAAAAGAAATAAAAGCAATTATCTTCCAAAACAAAACAAAAAAACAAAAAAAAATTGAAAGAAAGAAACTGAAACTGTAAGGACATATTTGGAAAAGAGTAAAAATATTGTCTTTGCTTTTAGGTGCTAAATATTACCAGAAAAAGGGGTTCTCTTAGTAATCTTTGTTGCTGAAATTTCTGAGCCAAATTATTTGATAGCAGTCATAATTTTGCCTGAGATTTTACAAAGGAGAGACAACCAAAAAACGACAGAAAATGTAATACCAAGAATAGATTTATCTCTTCGGGAATTCCTCAACTATCCAGGCAGGGGAAAAGGTGACAAAAGGGGCCTTTCGAGGAACCCCATGGGGGTTATGTCAGTTCTCCCCACCAGGAAAATCTGGGGATACATCTGGTGGGCTGAATTCCCCTAAAAGTTCAAGCATGCTGTGGCAATTAACAACTTAGAAAAAAAATGAATTATCATTACTTCCTTAATGTTTATGTTAGAAAATGAGTAATCCACTGTTTTTGTCCATTAAGTAAAATGTGTTGACATGGAACAAAGCATAATTAAAGATAATTTTTTCTATTTTCCTTTTTTTTCTAAAATCTTTCAGAAATTATATTGTTCTGAAGATATTGATGACTTTAGATAAAATTTAGTACCCTTGCATGTCAAACCAAGAAACATAAAATTGATGTGGTTTCTGAGATAATTTTACATATTTAACTTAAGAGGTTAGATGTTAGCCTTAGACGTTATGCCTAATTTTCATACATTGTCAACCTATTAAAATAAAATAAAATAGAAGCTTCTGCTTCCTACTGTGATGGTGAATAAACGGAAGCTACTGAGACAAAAATCAAACTTGAAAAATTGAGAGAAGAGAGATATTTATGTTTCAAGAAATTCAGGTTACATTGAAATATATCTTAAACAGTTGTATGATGCATGTTTGTGTGTGACCATCAGCAGAGGAGTAGGCAAACAAAATGTCCTATATATACAATATTTACTCAGTGATAGAAAAATAACAAACCATTGCCATCTACAATATGGATGGACAGTTGCAGAAAGACAAACATCTATCATTTCACTCAAATGGAATGAGTTAGTGAATCATGAATGAGTGAAACTCACAAATGAGTGAATGAAAGAAAACAGAAACATTCAGACTACAAAAGTGAACTAAATGAACAGAAGGAAAGCAATTTTAGAACCAGTAGGTAAATAGGGTAAAATAAATTAACTGTATGGTAAAGGACAAAAACTAGAGATGAACATAAGGTATTAAGTATATACAGAGCATGTTATGTGATAGTATACACTTGAAGCCTACATATTATAAACTAGTGTCACTTTTGTTAGCAAGCCAGTTAGTTAATAGAAAAACAAAAGCAATCCAAAATTGAGGCACGAAGAGCACCAAAACCAATGGACCCATTTCTTAAAAAGAGTGGGAGAAGAAAGCAGCATAAAGATGAGGTGATCTGCAAATATAAAGATAAAATAAGTGAATGCAATGATTGTAGGGTTTTTTACAAAAGTTCTAAGAAAAGAATAGTGCCTAATGGGCAGAAATAATCAACATTTAAGTGACTCCAGTATATTTCACAGTGGGGGTAAATTTTTGTCTCAGTTGTTGTTTCTAACATGTGTAGATAAGCACAATCATTTTATACATAAGAAATACAAGGGAGCAAAAGAGCGTGTTGGCTATTTATTGCGCTTAAACTACAGAGTGACCCACTGTCTGACCTAGAATATGTTCTGCTTCAATAAAGGGCAGAGACTGCATTACTATTAACTAGTTTTTGAATAATTAACAGGGCTGACAGCTTAGATCTCAGTAAATAGTCTTCAGGACTTTTATGTTAAATGTTAATTACAGCATTTCAAGCCCCACTAGTTAATTGAATTGGTAGTCAGAGATTTGCTTTATATTGACCACATGCTGTGTTTGGGAAACGAGATCTACTTTCCTAGCATGGTTTTACAAAACCAGCATTAATTTTTCTAAGTAATGGGAAACAGGGAGTCAAATAAGAACAGAACTCTGTACTGGTAAAGCTTGAGAACAAAGTGATTAACCATGGCCTCCATATGGATAATGCTGCACTTTCAAGTTCTCTCAGAAATGTGTCATTTTTCCTCCTTGGGTCAATTGATAAAATCATACATACAGAGGCTTCCCAAGCACTTGGTGCAGTGATTATGTAAATGTAGTTTTTTTTTTTTTTTGGTCCAAAATAGGCAGGAATCCACATCCTAAATTTACAGCCTTTTCAAATAAGGGTGTAATTTAAGATATGAAAGGACATCATGGGTTTCTTAATAGACTTTGAAGGAAATTCTTATCCTTCAAGAGCATCATTTTCATGATTTTTTTTTTTTTTGGTTTTTGTGCCACATCTGGTGATGCTGTTTCATGAAGATGAGTTTACAGATGTGATGATAAAAATATCCAATCATATTCAACTTTACTGATTTAGAGGTTTGACATAGACTCCTCATCACAATCAGAAGAAACAGAAGCCATTATTAATCTTAGTTTTATGATGAAGAAACAAAGCCAAAGGTGCATAAACTAGAGGTGGAGTTAACATTCAAAGAAGAAAATTCATTCCCATGGCGTTTAAATTACACTCAAAAAAATTCCAGTGTGATAATATAGTGGATAGGGCACTGGCTTTGCATATGGCTGACCCAAGTTTGTCCCTGGCATACCATATGGTCCCCCAAGTAGGCCCAGGAGTGATTCTTGAGTGCAGAGTCAGGTATAATCTTTAAGCACTGTTATCTGTAGTCCAGAAAAGAAAGTAGTAGTTTCCAATGGAACAGCATATGCAAAAACTCTATTTTTTATCATAATATATATATATATATATATATATATATATACACACACATGAAGATGCCAGGAATATATAAAATCCTTCTTGGCATCTCCATGATCTTCCCAAGCAGAGCTTTGATATCTCAATCTTTCTGTGTCTCATGGAGCAGCTCTCTACACACATCCAGCTTTCTGCACCTTTGTTTCCTCATCTGTATAAGGGGGGGTACTTTGTTATTTTGGGGGGGGTTGGGTCACACCCAGCAGTGTTCAGGGGTTACTCCTGGCTCTATGCTCAGAAATTGCCCCTGGCAGGCACAGGGGACCATATGGGATGCTGGGATTCGAACTGCTGTCCTTCTGCATGAAAGGCAAACACCTTACCTTAATTCTATCTCTCCAGCTCCTACTTCTTTTTTTTAATAATATCTTTATTTAAGCTCCATGATTGCAAACACATTTGTAGTTGGGTTTCAGTTATAACAAAAAACCCTATTATGAGAAAAAAGAGGCAGTGTTCTAGTGCTAAGTAGAGAATGGACAATACAGCTGGACTATATTTCCACAAGAGCAAAGAGAATATTAAGTTGAGTCTTGAAAGAAAGCTGAAGTAAAAAAAAATCCAAGACTTTAAAAAGTAGGGTAAAGAATTTGGGTGCTTATTTCAGAATAAGAAGCCACCACCCATGCATTTTATTAACTTATCCTTCTTATATCTTCTCTTTTTCTTGCATTGTTTTTTTTTTTATATTACTGTAGAGATGATTGGGAGTTGCAACATACACCTGGTTGAATTGACCCCACATTTTTAATTACGGTGCTGGCCATGGTTCTCTCATTGTCTTGCTATACAGAAACACTTAGTTTTGGTGTTTAGTGAAATTCATGCTTCTTTTGTCGTGATGTTTGCAAACATGCTTTGCTGCGGGTCATTCTTATGATGGTGGAGCTTAAAAGGAGTTAGTGTGGTGCTCACACACATTCTTACTGTGTATGTACACACACATACAATAACAACAACAGTCTCTAGTTTCAGCACTTGCCAATTGTAACACCTCTTCATGTGGTGCTGACACATCTCTGATTGGGTGGGTAAGGCAACTGGGTTGGAATATAACTATCAGGTTAGAAATAACTACTGGGTACAGGGCGGTGAGACAGTCAACCTGCCAGGATCAACCAATACAACCAGCACCAACCTCAGTGAATATGGGATAGTGGGAATTTGAATCCATGCATAAACTTGCAAGGTTGGCTCTCAAAGCCCCTGGACCTATTTCTTTGCCCCACAGATCTATTTGAAAATATCATTCCTACAATTATTGAAAAGTGGATTTCTTCTCTGCATTACCTATAATTCTCTGCTATTTGTGGAAGCTTCCTAAATGGTAGTTTCTAGTATAAAACACTGAAACATTATGTCCTGAACCAGAGTCCAGTGTTTCCTGTACCCAATCTATTCTCCCCATTGTCTCCTTGAGTATCAACTTCTGCATTCACCAACTAACTCGTCATGTATCTTTTTGTTTTGCTTTGTTTTGTTTTTGTGCCACACCCAGTGACACTCAGGGGCTACTCCTGGCTATGTGCTCAGAAGTTGCTCCTGGCTTTGGGGACCATGTGCAACGCCCTGGGGTCGAATTGTGGTCTGTCCTAGGCTAGCACACAAGGCAGATGCTTTACTGCTTGTGCCACCACTCCAGCCCCTCCTCATGTATCTTTTAAGGCTCAGTTCAAAGCATCTTCCTTCAAGTTTGAAAGCACTAATTGAGTTCCACCCTTCCAGGATCCCCTGTATGTTACCAGATGTATCCGCCGATGTACCTGAATCATGCTCTCCATGAAAAACTTGTGTTGCTTTCCACAACTGTCTCTACACTCCACGCTCCCATACAGACTTTTCAATTTCTGGGATGTGCCATATTTGCCTCTAATCTCAGTACATTGTCATATCTACTAAGGAACATTATTTTGCAGCTTCTGAAATTGTACTGCAAATGATCATTATCACTTCTCATCTGAAATTAGAAATAAAATCATCTCTAGAGAGGCCTTTATTTGTTTGCTTTGGGGACCACCGATGGTGGTGCTCAGAGCTTATTTCTGGCTCTACATTCTGAGAGTGCACACCTGGTAGTGTTCAGGGGATCATATAGGGTTCAAAGTTCAAATTTGGATTGACAGCATGCAAGGCAAGTGTCTTATCCTCTGTACTATCTCTCTAGTCCCTCAAGAGACCATTCTAAGAATAATAATAAGGTCATAATTCTAAGAGTCCTCATTCTTTTTTGTTATGTTTTTTTTTTCAGTGAAATTACTCTTTCAAATCCATCTCTCATCTCCTCCACAGCTGAACAATTTATAGTGATACGTTACACTGAATGAAGTGTTCATAAATTTCTGTTCACTGGGTCAATGTTCCAATTTATCAAGTGCTTTAATATTTATTGTGGAGTTCTCATAAATGTGTTAATGAAAATGCATTGTTAGTATCCAGAGTAGCTGGATGTATATAATTCTATTGCCAATCTTAATATAAATATCTGAAGGGATCTTCTATTTTACTTGAAAAACAACTACTGACAGTTCATTGCAAAATGACAAATGAATGCTGACATTTTACATTTATGGTTTTATAAATCAGTTAAAGGGCAAAAGTTATTTATTTGAGCAAACTATAAGGTCATATATACATGAATAACATGTATACATATATAACCAAGTGAATATAGATATTTGCTTAAAATTAAAATTACCTAAAGTAATGTACATTGCAAATTATCCATACGTATTTATCTGTAACCCGTAAGGTCTTGAGATGATAAAGTTTTTGATTTATAGTAATCTAACAAGTTCAAAGTTATTTTTATCTCAATCCCCATATTTATGATGGGAAATTAAAAATATATATGGTATCTTTATCATGTATATGCATACATATGTAAGAGGGAAAATGAATAGACTAAGTAACTAATATTCCTATGTCAAATTTCATTTACAGTGTAATATATATACAGACTTCTGCTCATATTTACAGTGTAATATATACATATACATACACATGTTGTATATGTATATCTTTTGATGCTCTCCTATATTTTTTGGTTTGTTTTTGGGTCACACCTGGCAGTTCTCAGGGGTTACTTCTGGCTCTGTGCTCTGGAATCACTCTTGGCAGGCTCAAAGAACCATATGGAATGCCAGGTATCGAACCCAGGTTGGCCATATGCAAGGCAAGCACCCTACCCACTGTGCTATAACTCTGGCCCCTCA
Source organism: Crocidura indochinensis (assembly GCA_004027635.1). Taxonomy (NCBI): domain Eukaryota; kingdom Metazoa; phylum Chordata; class Mammalia; order Eulipotyphla; family Soricidae; genus Crocidura; species Crocidura indochinensis. The sequence goes on along the minus strand of PVKC010000978.1, from coordinate 16,075 downwards.
CCTACATTTTGGCACTATGATTCCTAAGCAATTAAGAATAGCTTCAGGGGCTGGAACAATAATACAGCAGAAAGGGCATTTGCCTATGTGCAGCTGGCCTGGGTGTGATCCGAGGCATCCCATATGGTCCCACGAGTCTGCCTGCAGTAATTTTTAAGCATAGAGCCAGGAGTAACCCCTGAGTGCTACAAAGTATGTTCCCAAAACCAAAAAATTAAGAAAAAAGGGAACAGTTTTAAATTTAATGAAACTCATTTGAAATTCTAGTTTAGGAATTCTCACCTCAGCTTTAGTTATTGGGCAATTAGAATCTGAAGACTTTGGTTTCTATCACTGAAACACTCTGAAAATATATAGCCCCTTTAGGATACCATTTTTAATTATTAATTAGAATTAATTTTGAAGAAAAGAAGAAAGCAAAGTCTCCCAAATATAGATTTTTTTTTGCTACAGGAAAATGGACTTGGATGCCTTGTATGACACTAGATAACATTGTTTATTCTTTCTTATGATACTTTCTCCATGAGTGGACAAATGCTATTGAAATAAGTGTCAGTATCAATCGAAACAGAGAGGCTTCTGGAAAACATATCATCTCACATTGCTATCCAGGACAAAGATATAACAATTTTGAGCCCGTCAGACAGAATCCTTAGCCCACAGAAGTCCTCTCTTCTCTCTTGGCCAAACATATCCATCAGATAGAACTAGGTATAGTAAACATTTGTATGAATTGTTTTCTGCTTAAAATGCAGGCTCCTTTCTTACCTTGGCAAGATCTTGTGCATCCTTCAATTTTTATTTCAGACATCACACTTTACAAAATGTTTCTGAAGTTATCCAGGTGGGATGTTTCAAAATTTGCTGTCACCAGAATTGGCTAAACTATATGATTATTACAGATAATGCTGTTTCCATGTATCAGCGCAAGAAATTTTATTTGTCCTCATGCCACTTCCATTACAGTCACCTGGGTTTGCTGTCCTATGTTATCATTCTTCATACTGCACAATCCATTATTTAGAACAGAGTTGGCATACTCTATGGGCCAAATCTGATCTGCCATCTGTTGTTGGATGGCCAACGAGTTAAGAACTCTTTCTGAAAAATTGTGATAGGGTTTGAAAAAAAAGAGAGAGAAGAGAATGTGGTGTATTGACTTGTGATGAATACAAACTCTAAAATATTTACTAGTTGGTCATTTTTAGTAAAAATGAAAATATCGCCAAAGTAAAGGAAAGGGAGTAAGTACTGTGCTTTGCATGCAGCACCAACAAGGGAATGGTTTTCCGACCATACATGTAGTCACTGAGTCCTCCAAGAGTGATCCTGAGCAGAGAGAAAAAAAAATCATGGAAAAAAGGAATGGAGTCAAAGTTGACAGGTCCTGAAAGCTTTAATCTGGAATTGATGTCTTATGAATACATTTTACTTGCTTGCTTTTATTTGCTTGTTTCAAGTCACATAGTACTATTCATATAAGCCCATGGGGTGGGAGATTAATATAATCTTTCTTGGGGAAAAACCAGATATTATAAAACAAAACTGGCCTACTCCAGTTTTCAATGGCCTTAATTAATTTTGTGTTCATTTTTATTCTTCTGAAATTTGGTTTAACTATTTAACAGACAGCAGAGTTCCCCAAAATTATTTATAAGTATTTTAAAAAATAATGTTGACTATGATGACTTTTACTTTTACTGGTGTACTACACACCTTAAAGCCAAGTCTGTCTGTGAATGCCCCAGAATTTACTATTTTGTGTAATATAATCCAAATCTTTTTTTGGCATTTAAATTTTTATTTAAAGAATTATTCAGTTAATTTTTAGGCATAGAATTTTTCAGCACCAATACTACCACCAGCATCAACCTCCTTCTATTAATGTTTCCAGAGTTCATCCCATACCACCACATCCCTGACATATCTGCTATCACCACAGGCACCTTTGTTTGTTAAAGTTTGGGTCTCAATCTAATTGCTGTTGATCTGTGACTTGAATATTTAGTTCTGTCTTTTCTTCACTCCACCAATGCGCCTGAGCTTTCTTGGTTCCTGTCTCCCACTATTTCACATATCTTACTTCACATATCTTACTTCTCCATTTAAGTTCTTTCCTTTTCCTCACTATATTCTGGGGCCAAGAGTATTCTAGACAACCCTCATTTAAAACATTGCATTTCTTCATGCGATTATTCTAATCTAACTTTGTAAACTATAAGTTGCAACATCATATGGTGTTCTGCAATTGAATGTGGGGATCTTTGAAAATTTGCCAACTATTAAGTGCTTCTGGATACACAATGACTAAAAACTCAAAATCAACCATGTAGTGAGTTTGAGATATTTCTGGTGAGTGCTCCCAGGTGTTTTCTTTTGGGGCGAAGAGGCATTTCAAGTGAAATATGTTAAAAAGCTATGGGATAACACACAGTTCATTATTATCATGTGAATAAAGAAGTGTCCACATACTTTTTCATACTGAGTATAGAAGACAGAAGAAAAGTGCCATATGTTTGGCAGGAATAAACAATATCATGTTTTCTTAGTTTTTCTGGGTAACCTATCCCAGATTTCTGGTTGAAAAATTAATTGGAAGGGCTGGAGAGATAGTTCACATAAGGTGTTTGCACTGCATGTGGCCAACCTGTATTCAATCCACATATGGTCCCCCAAGCCCAATCAGGTCTGAGCACTGCTGTTTACCCCAAATCCAATATAAATACATTGAAGAAAGGAGTTTCACATGTGGAATAGTGTAAAATAATGTAAAATATTTTCTCATGTAAAATTGTGAGGAACAGCACAGCGACAGAGCATTTGCCTTACACAGTCCACCCAGGAAGCGCCCGGGTTCAGTTCCCAGTATCCCAAATGTTTCCCAGAGCCTGCCAGGAGTAACTCCTGAGCACCACTGGATGTGGCCCAAAAACAAACAAACAGAAATTAGGGAGTTAAATTCAATGAGATTTGGGAGTCTGAGAGTTTAGATTAGAATTCTTTACTATCATCTACTAGCTTTGTAAAAACTATAATATTTATAATTTAGGAATGTGGAATGTTATCTTATTCAAATCATGGAAGAACCCATTGCATGTAGTAAATGAGCTAATAGGAGATTAATAGGTTAACCAAATCTCAAGTATTTCACTTCAACTGGACTCTCAAAATAGGCCATAACAATCTCTTTTAAAACTCAATCAACTTGGGCCGGGCGGTGGCGCTGGAGATAAGGTGCCTGCGCTAACCTAGGACGGACGGCGGTTCGATTCCCCGGTTCCCCATATGGTCCCCCGCTCATTCAACTTCTCCATAAAAGAAAGATAATGAATAATCTCACCCACCTTCTGAATTTTATGAGAGTTTAGTGGAAAATTGCATGCAAATTGTTAGCATGTATGAAGAGTTAAAATAGACTATTCTATATGTACTAAAGACTGGTGAAGATCCTTCCATCTACTGCAGTATGATTTTTTAACACTTTAAAAAAAGCAACTATGTTTCTACTATGTATTTTTTTTTAGCAGCCTCACTTCTCCCAGATTCATAGTAATTTTCCTGATAGGCTCATTTGGGCTTGGGCCACAGATTTTCACACCCTTTTCCACATGCATAAATTTGAAATGGAACTCAGGACTGGAGGTGTCATACTTAAATCAAAACTTAGTTCAGAGAAATACATTTTCAAAAATTTTCTAGTACAATTTGGAATGAAAATAAATACAAACTATTTTTCTCATGATCCTTAAATGTAAATATTTTAGGATTTGAAGCTGAAACACTCTATTATAAAAGAATTGTTACCTATTTTATGGACTATATTAATACACTTCTGAACTTGAGAGATAGTTCAATGGGATGATCATATGCAGGAATTCCAGGTTCAAGGCCAAATACCACACAGTTCACTGAGCCCTGATAGGAATGCCTTCCAAGCATAGAAGCAGAAGTATTTCTTGAGAACTTCCAGATATGGATTCCCCCTCAAAAGATTCAGAAATTGTTAACAAATGCCAATATGCAAAACCTATACAAAATACCTAGTACACTCCCTTTGTGATTATAACTATACATACTATTTAGGATTGTAGGCAAGAAATTTTGGACTCCTTAAGTTGCTTATAATAATATCCGTATTATAAATAAGGAATTTTAGTTTCATAGATTCACAGTACAACATTCAAATTGTATTGAATTGTGAAAATATGAGTAGATGAGGAATTTTAGGTTTAGAAGATAAATATTTTAAAGGTTCCAAAGCAATACATGAAATGGTGAATACACATTAAAAGCAAATCAGTGTCTGGAAAGAAAAACATTACAAAATCTAGGAAGGGTATAATTCCTATAGTTTTTAATATTTAAATAAAGAATTCTATGAGTGGTGATAAGTCACCTATGCTATCAAGTAGTGCTTCCCGCAATTAGAATATCTTGCTTGGAAAAGCAGAGATGGCTCATAATGTGCTTATTGATGCTGTTAATATTCATCTGGAACAAGATCCATATTTTATCGAGGACCACTGAAAAGATTATAGATTATTTGTTGTATTCTCTTGTCCACAAGTAAAAATTTAGTCAGTTCAGGGTAACAAAACAAAATGTCAAATACTGGGTGGCTTAGAAATGAGGTATTTATTTCTCTCATCAATGAGATATTTATTTCTCCAGCTGGAAGCTCAGTGTCCAGGACCAAAATGCCAACATGGGAGGGCTGTGATTAGAGGCTTCTTCTGATCTGATAATGTTGAATGCTCTTCTAACTTTATATGAGTGGATGATCACCTCTTTATTTTATTTTACTTTTTATATAGACATCATGAAATTAGTTATTTCTGACTGGGTTTTAGGCATCAATGTTTCAACAATCCCTTCAATAGTGTCCACTTCTTTCCACTCCCATTTACTTCTCACCAGTCTGATTCTACAAGAGGTGCTTTTTTAATATAAATTTTTGGACTGTAGTTTACAGTATTGTTGCTAATATAGGTTCGTGTCACCTCTTTCTTTGATAAGGCTACTTCAAGAAGACTTCACTGTGAGATTTGTGACATAATAGCTTATTTTTATATAATATCTTCTTAAATACTTCATGTCATAATACCATTACTCAGTTCAACAAATAAGTTGGAATATGGAATTCATCTTTCTCACCAAAAAATAACACCTTATATGTAAAATAGTTTAGTATTAGAATATAAAGCATTTGCATAAGTACACCAAGGAGAAAATAGATTTTAAATGTGTGCAGATGTACACCAGATAAGCATAGAAAAAAGATGTTAAGGGTCTTTTAGATAAAGGGGCAGCATGGGTAAAAATAGAGGAAACTGCCAGGGCTTTATATTTTTAAGGGTGTCTTCTGATAGTTACACAAAATACCTATTTTCTGCTTTACCTATTAATGTTGTGTTCACTGACTGTCCTTAATGTCTCGGTCAACAAGGAGTTAGGAGCCTGAGGGTGTGATAGGGAAGCAGTAATGCAATGACTAAATGAGCCAGTCAGTGAGATCACAAAGGGCTGCCCAGGTGACATAAAGCTTTGACAGTTCATATGCATTTATTTCCTTATGTTATTGATTTTTCATTCTCTGAGACTGAACCTGCTGGATGGCCAAAGTTGCCAAACCCACTGGGATAAGACAGTATTGTGCCTCCCAATTTCTTCCATTGCATTACTATTTACCAAAGTCAGAAGAACTACCTTCGATTATGTTCTTCTGTTTTACCTGGTTTTGATGTCAGCCTTATTTTTCACAAAGTGAATCGACCACCCCACTTCCACCTTGGAATCTTATTGTTGAGACTTTATGTAGGACAGCTTGGTACTGAATTCCTCCAGTCTCACCAAGATCATTCTGCCTGAAGACCTTTCCTTTCATCCCACCTCTACTCTCCATTCCAAATATCTCATGTCTAAAATCAAAGAACTTTTTTTTTCTTCATTCTCTTTCAGCTATAATTTTAAAGGGAAATTTTATCTTCATAAATTTATCTTTGAAAATGTAGTCATCTTACTCATGTAGGCTAAGAACACTGAATTCTCTATTCTGTTGTTATGCAGTATGAAGGAGGAAGAGATGACCTTAGGGACATGGTATGAGTAGGGAGAAGCTGGTGGAAAACCACAGAAAACAGTGAGCTGTGTTAGTTCATGATGAAACCCTATTACATTCAAGCTCTACACATGTGATTGGTTATCAGAATATTAATTAATGACTAAGTGAATGCCACAGGGCTTTATCATTTCAGAGGAAAAAAATAGCTGATACATACAATGCATACAATTGTCTTCTCAATCTACAAATGTTTATGAAACACCTATTATGTTCTTGGCATGGCCTTAATAGATAGCTGTAAATAAAATGACCAAGAATTTCAGTATGGTGGCAGCACAGCATGGAACTCAGAATCTTTCTGAGTACGTGGCTCTATGTTACTCTGCAAAGTGCATGCCCAAAAGGCAGTTCAGATGGAGATCAAGAGAGACTGGACTCTCCCTAGAGAAGACGCTCAAAGAGCTGAATGTGTGACACATGATGAATGGGCTAGACGGAGCACCTATTGGGACGTGGATTCTGAACAAGAAGGGACTTCATTTTGTAAAAGCCACATGGCAGGCTTCTTCTCAGGTTTGATCAGGGAAAGATGTCATTTTGTAAGGACCACATGGTGAGCCACATGCTTGGTTTCCACAAGCCTATTTTCATTAACATTGTTCCAAGCTACCTGGCCACACCAGGTCTCTTATCAGAAAGGACACAAGAGATCAGTAGGAAGGTACCCTCTAGACAATAGGCAATCATTTTAAAGATCATCAGAAAGCTAGAACTTCCCTATATCCCTTCCCTATATAATCCTCTTCATGGCCTTGGGTCTTCTGGAGATAGCCCTGGCAGGCCAGTGTGGGGGCTTTTTGGCAGTCAGAAATTAAAATATTCAGCTTTACTCCATTTGTGTGGTCTCATCCTTCGACTTTGGGCTCTAACAACCTGGTCTAGTGGAGCAGATATTTCTCCAAAGTAGCTTTAAGGGGAAATTTAAGTAATTGTTCACTCAAAGAGTTTGAATATTAGAGAACGAGAGAGGATTATTTGAAAGATTTTCTTCTTATCCTAAAAAACAAAGTCATTGAAAAGTTTCAAGTAGGAATATATTTTATTTGTTTTCTATTTTTATTTTATTGCAGTGCCAGGCATCACAAGTATGAATATGTTAATCATATTTCCATTTTTAAAAGAAATTTTTTTATAGATAAAGAATGATGCAGGACTGCAGCAATACAAGTTCAGTACAAGTACAATACAAGCTGAGGACAGCAGATAGGCTTTTGCCTTGCACATGGCCAACCTAGTTTCAATCCTTCCCGCAACACATATGGTCCTCCAAGAACTGCCAGGACTAATTTCTGAGAACAGAGTTAGGAGAAATCTATGAGCATTGCCAGGTGTGGCCCCAAAACAATAACAAAATTGACAACAACAAAAGAATGGGACAGTGAATAGATATGCTGAGAGAAGTTGGAGTCCTCTTGCTTTTGCCAGGAAAATGTACACAAGGATGATGGCTGTCCAGGATAAGAAAGGATGCATTATCAGAACTGTGATGATAACAAAAGAGAGGTTATCAAATCTCCATCTTTGCACATATTCTACTAGATTGAATTTTGGTTTACAATTTTATCTATTCTCATCATCTCTGCTGCCCTCATTCTTAGAAATATGCTCAAAGAGTTTTCATATCTACAGGCTGACAGCACCTGCCACATAAGTTCTTAATCAATTTCTAAAATAAAGTATTTAATTTGCCAAAAATTATTCTCTTTCTCTTGGTAACCACTTCTAGATAACTTGAAAAAAAATGTGTTCTGGGGGAAAAAACTTATTGGCTTACACGAGTTATTATATTTAAATGTGCCAACTGCAAACAGCCAGGAGCAAATAATCATTTTCTTTAGCCAAGATCAGTTATAATGTCGAATACTAGTTATAGGAAGGGTAATGGTCAAAAGTTTTGATAAAAAACCAATCTGGGGTAGCAGAGGCCACAAAATGGACCTGTTACACTAGCAGTCCAGGGGCGAAGGGTGGAGGTATGAGATGCATGCAGAGAACTATAAGCCTGAAATACAACTATAAAAGACTTATAATTCACAATGGTCTCAATAACATTTTTTTTAAAGATCTTGTACTTCTAAAATGCTTTTGAGTTTCCAAAATTAATTGTTCATCCAAGACCTTACTTGAAGGACACTTGGCGATATTTTACAAAGACTTTAAAGGTAGGAAAGAAGGTAAATTTTGTACAGAAATAACTTGATTTTAATTTTAAGCAAGTGAGTATAATTGACACAAATTTATACTGAGTAGCAAAATGGCTTTTCTTAATATTACAATGTGGTTGCTGCTAATGGATAAGGATAGTCTTGGTATTAGGAAAGGCTATTGAAGACTTATTTTAAAAAGTGACTTGAAACCCATCTTTTAAAGAATTTATCAGAGGTCCATGTCACTGTGAATACAAGATGGGAAAAGACAGAAAGATCACCATGCCATTGTGGAAACTGCCATTAAAGGGAGTAACTCCAGAATTCATTCTAGTGGATGTTTGTAGCTATTAGTTGCCTCTCTAAGAAGACTGACTTGGAATTTACAATTCAGTTTAAATAGGACAATCCTTTGTCAGAGGTTTTAAATGTTAGATTGTTTTTTAGTACCTGTAAGTCACAGGTTTTAACTGATCCCACAACTGCTTGCCCATTTTGGAGGTTCTTTAAATGACACTTGCTTTGAACATTCTTTATTTTACATTTCTACAAACAGATGTTTTCATTTTTTGGCTAATAACCCACATCACAGATTCTTATCAGACCCCATCCCATCTCTCTTGAGGTCAACAATAAAAGGAGCTTAAAAAATGGGCTTCACATTTTCGGCATATTAGATTTTTACCCCAGTTTACTACTTTTCTTCAAACAAAACCACATAACTTGAACTATCTAATCCTGCCTCTCAGAGGGGGGAATAAGGGAGGCACCAAGACCAAGACTACTAGGTAGTAAGCTGGGTACAGAGGGGACCACATATACTATCAACCCCGGGGGTGGGGGAAGGGTGGAGAATATGGGAGGTAGGACCAACATGGAGGTGTGGGAGGACATATCGGTGATGGGAACCCCCTTGATTTTATGTAAATATGTACCTATAACATACTGTCAGCAATATGTAAGCCAATGCAATCAAAATAAAAATTATATTTTAAAAAAATGGGCTTCAAGTTAGCTGCTCCCCCAAACCTCCAACATAGCACTTTGTTTTTTAGAAGGACACTGAATACTATTTACATGTATCCAGGGACAAAGACTGGGTTTTCTATCATATTATAAAGTAGAAAAGCAAAACAAAACAAAACAAAAACAAAAACATTTTCCTATGTCTTTTTGGACAGAATGAAACATTTTGTATATTGACATACCATAACTGACCCAAATTGTGTTTAATACTGATTATTTCCAACTTAGGGATCTGTCTCCCTCTAAGAAAGAGACCTACGGTTTTTTTTTCTTGACATTGTTATTGACTTCTGTGTTAATATTATGCCAAATACCATAACTGAATGACAAATATTATTTATAAATGTTCATACTTCTCATTATTCCATTAAAATAGTAGCTCACCAAGATGTTTTAATTATTTAAGTCTGTGGTTTAGTATCACCTTGCAAAATTTTTGAAGCCCCAAATTACCTCCACATAACTGTGTGGTTTTCTTTATGTTTATCAGGATGTTTGCTGATAAGTTTCTCAAAGGAATTTGTTCAAAAATAGTTTTATTTGCACAATGTTAAGCATTCCTATCTAACAGTAAATTTTGAAAAAGACGAACAAGTAACAACAAGTTGTACTTTTTTAATTTAAAAAATTTTTGTTTTGTTTTGAATTTTGGGGCCATACCTAGTGATACTCAGGGGTTACTCCTGGCTATTCCCTCAGAAATCACTCCTCGCTCTGGGGACCATATGGGATGCCAGGGATCAAACCAAGGTCAGTCTTAGATAGGTCAGCCATGTGCAAGGCAAATACACTACCAACTGATCACCATTTTTGATTCAAACTTTTGCCAATGTTCAAAGTTCACCTTGTTTACTGGAACTATGTGTGTCTCATTTCTTTTTTTTTTCTTTTTTCTTTTCTTTTTTGCACTGGTCACTTTTTATTAAGTTAAGAGTTTTCAAACAGTAGGGTTCAGTTCACAAATGAAGTCCATTGTAGGTCATGGCTAGAATTTAGTAAATAAAATGGAAGTGCCTAGAATAGATTAAAGTACACCAGAACAGAAAATATCAGTGTGCATCTACCAGTGATAATACCAACTATGCTGTAGGACTTATTTTATTTTCATTTGTATGAGAGAGAACAACCATGTAAAATCTTTTTGTTTGTTTGTTTGTTTGTTTGGATTTTAGGTCACACCCAGCTGTGCTCAGTGGTTGCTCATGGCTCTGCACTCAGAAATCGAACCTGGCAGGCTCAGGGAACCATATGGGATGCCATGAATCAAACCACCATCAGTCCTGGGTCAGCCATGTGGAAGGCAAATGCCCTGCCGCTGTGCTATCTCTCTGGCCCCAGCCATGTACAATCTTAAGGTGAAATATCTCCCAGATTTGCAAGTCATTTCAATAAGTTGAATATGTTTTAAATTTTGGGATATATCCTTTCATTGCAGTTTTCCCATTCTAATGCGTACATTCTAACATGCAATCATTTACATGTTTCTCTCTTTTTGTCATTGGCTCCAGTATCTTCCTCTTTGCCTTTTCTTTTTGTCATTTACACCTTTAGGTACTCAGGGCTTATTTCTGACTTTATCAATCAGGCATGAGCTCTGATGGTGATTGGGGACTATATATGTTACTGGCATTCAACTAGCATCACCTATACGCAAGCAAGTATTTTCACTCTGATACTCTATGCCTGTCTCATTTCTTGCATGGTATTTTTAATCCCAGGCCTCCTTCATACTCATAGCATTATATATTTCTATATTCTGGTTATCTGGCTGAATCTCTGTGAAACTGATGTCACTCTAAAATACCCTTTACCAACCTGTCTCTCAGTAATAACTGACCTATCTAAAGAAAAGTGTATTCCAAAGACAATGGAAACAGAGAGCATGAGAACTGGTGTCAATAGAAAGCATGCCACCTGAGAGGACTGGAAAATAGAACAGGCAATGCCTGTGGTATAAAGAAGCATTCAACCTGGAGAAGGAGGTGGTACTGAAAAGTGTTAAAACATTATGTGTAAAACCCTATTAGCAACAGTATTGTATAGTGCAGTGCAAAACATATGTCTATATATCTTCTATCTTCTATCTATCTATCTATCTATCTATCTATCTATCTATCTATCTATCTATCTATCTATCTATCTATCTATCTATCTATCTATCTATCATCTAAAGCACCTCTTGTAGAAGCAAACTGGTAAGTAGGAGGTAAATAGGGGTGGGAAGCTGAGGGAAGTGTTCACTGGTGAAGGGGTTGGCGTTGAAACACTGTATGCCTGAAACCTAATTCTGACTAACTTTGTCATTTATGGTGACTAAATTCAAAAAAATAATAAAATAAATGGACTGAACCTGAACAACATCAATTGTATCTTTCCTGTGTCCTAAGTTTGGATGTATGCCAATTTAGAATGAAGCCATGTGCCAGCCATGTTGTGTGCATATCACTCTATAAATGAGAATTATTTATTCTTGGGAAACAGTCATCTAGTAATGTAGAGATATGCACTATTACTCACCTGGCATGTTGAAATTCCCTGGAGTTTGACAAAATGACAACAGGTTGCACATATTTCTCAAATCCTAGCAATGGTTAAAAACAGCATTTTCATGCAAACATAAATTACAAATGGAATTATGATAACTGATTACCCCCTCAAATGCACACAAATCATTTGTAATCCTGCCCTGGAGTACCATAGAGTTGGCTCATTGCATATGCTCACAGCATTCGTCGCTCTATTCAATCACTGCTATTTCCTATGGCAAAGTGTACAGGAGCATTAAGAAACCCAGTATGTCTCTATTTCCCTAAATCTACTATTAGGGTGTAGAATCGGCGGTGCACAGCACTGCTGTTTCACAATAGGAATAATCCTATGTGTGTATCTTCATTTTATTCATCTTCAATTTCTGTTTGACAGAATTTCATGCTGCTGGAAGATGTTACATTGACAGCCAAGAGATAATTTCGTTTTTAATCCAGAGAACAAGAGCCACTTGGGAAGTGACTATAACTGTCCTCTGGGTGTCCCAGAGATATGCCTCATCCCCGTGCTGGAAGGAACACACCTCTAAGAAGGAAACAACTTTGATCAGTAAGTCTCTGTGGAAAACACGAAGAGAAAAAGATTTCTGTGACACCCCCATGATTCATGGGGTCTGAGATAAAGTAAACCCCCCCCCGTTTCCACTTCCAAATCAGCTTTCAAGTAGCAGCAAGTGTGCCGTGACTTCTGGGCAATGTTTTTACTGAGGGACAAGGCAGAAAGTAATGCTCCTTTCTCGTGGATCTTGTGTGGGAAATATGGCCTTTCTTTAGATGGGATAATGACTTTCTTCAGTTCCTGCATAGGCTCAGTGTACCTGGCATAAATTCTGCTAGCCCATACTTAAGTCCCTAGAGTGCCATTTGGGCCAATCCCGAACTTGGTGGATTTAAGGGCAGAAGCCTTAGCCTATAACTTCAACATAAATGACTCCCAGGCCAGCCCTCCTGAGGCTCTGGAATATGTGTTATGGTAGCAGAGTGACACTTTCCTAACTTCCTTGAACTATGTCATTAAGAGGTGAATTACTGAACACATCATTATTGAGTCTATTACAGTGTGTACAAGATTTGACTGCATGTATATGTACACACATATAAATATCTATATATACAAATATTGTGGCATATATTATTAAATACTTGTAGTCTAAAGTTCCTTAATTTCCAGCATCTATTTATATTATTCTGTGAATATTATTTATAGTCATCAGTAAATATCAATATATATGTGTATGCATAGAATATACATCAGTGTGTTTTGTGACTACATAAAAACTACAAAACTATACATATAATTTTCACATATTAATTTTATGTTATGTAACTTTATCATATACATGTATAAATATTTTGTGAGCATACATGAATTTATGAGCATGTGTATGCCTATAGAGATTTTCCAACGTCAGGTTCCATTCTAGTTCATCCATGCATCCTGGTATCTAATACTTACTATTAAGGAATCACCAATCTTATTGCATGTGTATTATACTTACATTATGATCATAAACATATTTATAAACAGATTATATATGGCTAAAATTTATATAAAATAATATATGTTTTAGTGTGTATATAATACATGTATGTATATATGCATATAGATAAATGTCATTATATATACACCCAGAGACACAATATATATTTTGTGTACATGTATATGTGAATATATATAAAAAATATGTATGTTGGGGCACGCGGTGGGGAAAAAAAGAAATATGTATGTTGTATTCTTACTCTAGTCCCTGAATAGTTTTGAGGACCTAAAATTAGAAAAATATAAAACCATGTTTCTGTGGGCAGGAGTCATCATTTAGTAAATGCCTGTTGATTCAGGTTCAATATCTAACACCCTCTGAGAACTACGAATTAAAACCTCTGGATTGTGAACTCTGAATTAAAAATTCTGAAAATTAAGAATATGTCTTGAACTTCCAGATAGGAGTCAATTCTGGTAGAGCCCTAGATGATTTTGATGAGTTATTTACTTTTCTTTTCCACCTTTATTTTTTGGGGGACTTCCAAAGCAATTCTTAGGGATCCTGACATCATTCCAAGTGATAATTAGCCATTAAACTGGCTGGAAAGTTCAATGCTTTGACCCAGTGGGCAGGGTACCACCATATGTCACCAGGGGCATTTTCAATGGGTTTTCAGAAGCCTCTAGTGTGGAGCCTACAGGTCCATGTGACTTTAATGATCAAACTTAGAGCTTCATGCATGCAAGGCAAATGTTTCAGATCTTTTAACTAACTTCCTAAGCTCTTCTTTAATTTTTAAGAATATGTCTTCAAGGGCCATGGTTTATACACAAAATTATTATAAAGTGATAATGGGTTTAAAGTTATACATTTAGGGACTGGAGAGATAGCTCAGTGGTAGGGCATTTGCCTTGTATCAGCTGACCCAGGACAGACTTGGGTTCAATCCCTGTGTTCCATATGGTGCCCTGAGCCAGGAGCAATTTCTGAACACATATCCAGGAGTAACCCCTGGATCACTGGGTGTGGCTCCAAAACAAAACAAAACACACAAACACACACACACACAAAATAAAGTTATACATTTATCTTTTAATTAATGAGTCTTAATTGTCATTTATCTTTTGTCATTTATTTTGTCATTTATCTTGTTGTCATTTAACTTTTAATTAATGAGTCTTAATTGTAAATAAAAGGTTCCCACTCATAAAGAATTTGGACTTGTTCCTGAGAGATCATTGGGAGCCCCTGAAGGATTTCAGAAGAAACATAAAGGAGATGTTATCTTTGGATAATGTCAAAATAAGACTGTAATGAAGAAAATACATTTACAGGTATGGAATCTAGAGAGAAGAGGCATATTCTAGAAATCAGTGGCTAGGTGAAAAAAGATAAAAAATACATCTATGATACATATGAATAGAAGAACTGACAGAACCAGGTGTTCATCTAAATGGGAGAAACAGCAGGAAATTGGGAGACCAACAGGTTGGAGTTACTGACATCATCATCATGGGAAAGCCAGGAAATGAAAATATTTGGGGGAAACTATTCATTATAACGAATTAAGTTCAAGTTTGGGCTTTGAAAAAATTAATCCTTAGAATGTTCTATAATTAACTTTATTTCCACCCTCCTCTGTATATTACCACTGTTTATGATTTTCATTTACTTGGATAATTAAACCTAAAATTGGACTACTTCCTCCAGGAAGTTTTCCAGGCAGGATTCCCTAGATATGGTACATTCCACAGGCTTCCAAACCCCAGGCAATAGGGTAGATATGCTGTAAAACATTGTCTTCATCTGTTTACATTTCATTCAAGGCATTCTGCAAAGACAAGGGAAGACAGAGTCTGTCTCTCAAGATTGGGTCCTAGTGTCTCAGACTTGGGACACTACTTGTGTTCAAGTAAGAATTTGCAAATAAAATGTGACTATGAATCAATTAAAGAAGAATAATTTTGAAGGGGACAATATTGAAAGCTCCTAATTGCATTTGCTTTCACACTGTCTGTTTCTATTTGAGATTTGCAACGTGTAGTTAGCACAGATGGCGAGGAGATTGCCATTCTCGACATATTTACCCTGTTCCTCAACTCACTCCCTCACTCCCCACCCCCATCCCACCCCCTACCAGGTCTGGTCATGAATCACAAATGACTCCACTATTCCCTTAAGCATCTGTCTCTGATCACAGTATGAGTCCACCGCTCTTGTAATAGACTCCACAAGTGTTTTCCTTGGGTTAAAAAACTCATCAAAATTAATACAAAATTGAAAATGGGAAAGTTCACGGAGAGGCAGCTGTTGTGTGGAAGCAAAGCCTGAATGCCGTTGTTCAGCGATTAATGAGTTCTCAAGTACTTTTTAGTCTCGCCCAACTACTAGAGAAATAAGAGGACAAAAGGGACACCTTTGTATTTCTCCCGTCCCACACATCTAAGGTAATTTCCAAGGTGATATAAATGCACCATCTGCATTAGGGAGAGAAGGCGTGGTTTGTGGGGAGAAGGGACCTACTTACAGGTTTAACTGGAGCCATTGCAAAAAAAGGGTAGGGAAGGGTTGTGGATGGGGGAAAGAAGGATTCTGCATTGTAGGGCTAAGATTATAGAGACACCTGCTTAGAATGCTCAAAGAATAACATCTCCAACAATTGTGTTGTTTTTGAGCCATGCTTGGCTATGATCAGGCCTTACTCCTGTTTTGCATTCAGAGATCATTCTTTTTTTTTTTTTTTTTTTTTTT
>PVKC010000977.1:0-56030 GCA_004027635.1 Crocidura indochinensis | reverse complement strand
TAAGGGGTTGGGAAAGCTACTTTTTTTCTCATCAGGAATCTTTGAAGAGACCCTTAGCAGCCTCAAGAAGAAGGTAAAAGGAGAAGCATTCTATTTCTCTCAGTCTTGAATACAGGTATAGGTTGGGGAAGGAGGGATATGGAGGGCATTGGTGGTGGGAAGGTTGCACTGGTGAAGGGGGGTTCTTTTTATGACTGAACCCCAACTACAAACATGTTTGCAATCATGGTGCTTAAAGAAAAAAAATAAAAGAAAAAGAAAGAAACAGATGAGAGGTTGAGAAGCTGTTGTATCCTGACCCTACCTTAGTCATCTGATAAGACTCTGGCGCATCTCTAAACTTCTCTGTGCATAGTCTCACCCACCATACGTGAATAAAACAGCCTAACCAGTGTTTCTTTATTAGTAATGATGTTTGAAGAGTTAATAGTGTGCAAAAGGAAAGATGCCTGGCAGGAAATAATGGGAACTAAGCAGAAAGAAAAGAGGAAGGTAGAGCACAGTGAGAAAGGCTGAGAATCACTGGTTGGTTGAAACAGCCTCAGCCAGTCTGGGCTGGGGACATGGCTCAAAGTGCTGGAGCTCTTTCTTGGCATATGGGAAGCCCTGGGTTGGATCCCTGCTACCACATGACCCCACAAATGTTCCCTACTCTCTCCCAAAAAATTAGAGAAAAGAAGAATTTGAACCTCCCAACATAACATTTCATTGCTATTTAAAGGCATCATATAAACATAATGTAGCCAAAGCATTAGTAAAATACAAATATTATCATGAAGGAATACTATAAAAATACACAGAACTATTCTAATAACAAGTAGGCTGTAAGGTCTGTTACTTTCCTAATATTTTTGTTTCTGCCCCTTCCTTCCTTTTTTGGTGCTGCTATATAGTTCTTTTAACCAGGAGTCGCAAACACTTCTGCTGGGGCCACACACCACAGGCAGCCTCCCAACAGTGCACTGGGCTCTCTGCTGCTGAGTACATTTGATCCAGAAACTGAGCTTTTCCACTTGGGGGCAACACCCAGCAGTGCTCAGGACTGTCTACTGGTCTGTGTTCATAAATTACTTCTGGTGGCTGCTTTGAGGGAACTTATATAGTTCTGGGACCAAACCTGGTTTGGCCACATGCAAGGCAAGTGAATTTTCTGCTTTGTTTCTTTCTTTTTCCTCTCTCTTTTTCTCTCTCCTCTCTCTCTCCCCTCTCTCTTCCCCAAATCCAGAAGCTAATCTTAATATTCACTTAGCAAAAGAGTTATTTTTCTTACTCAACTGCTGATACCTTAAAGAAAACACAGTTCATGAGTAAGTGGCAGGGGTAGGATTTTAGCTGAAGGCTTGCTACTTCTAATCATTATTCCACAAAGTTACACAAAGCCTCTCACTAGACTAGATTTTCTTTTCATGCTAATGAATTTCATAACTTCTTCTGTCATCCAATCTGTGTCTATTACACAATGCACGGTTATCTGTTTAAGACAATTTTTACACACACATTGGAAACCATTTCATCCAACAAAGTTGAAAAATACATAACTCATCAATGTAAAATGCCAAAGTTTTATAGTTTCATTGAAAACAGAGATGTGCCTTTCTGGACCCCAGTTTTTTTGGGGGGGGGCCATACCCGGTGGTGCTCAGGGGTTATTCCTGGCTCTATGCTCAGAAATCACTCCTGGCAGGCTCAGGGAACCATACAGGATGCTGGGATAGAACCTGGGTTGGTCGCATGCAAGGCAAACACCCTACCAATTGTGCTATCACTCTGGTCATTCAGGGCCCCAATTTTGACAAAGTACAGATCTTTTCTTTGAGAGCGTCTCATCCTAATGAAATTTTTTGTAATCTCTCTTGCATAAACCATCCCCATAACTATTGTATTTTGCAATTTACTTCTGTTGCTAACTTCTCTCTCCCCTTCGTTGTTACTAGATGATGTGGGGGGTCCTCACAAGGGCTGTGATGTTTGCCAATTTAGTTGTGCTGCTCCCTGGGGGGAGCCCCACACTTGAGCTGTGATGCTCACACACTATGTTCGTGGTGTGATGAGAACCACACACTCCTTATCCCAGCTCACACTGGCAGTATCTCCAGTGCTCACTGACAATGCATGACAGACCAGGACTCAGAGATCTTCTTGAAAGGCATATCCTTCCCCTGTGCTCTCATCCCTTTAAAAGTGACCCTGAAAAGTAAAGGAAAACTTAGAAGTGTGAAGAAATAGAGAGTCCTTCAAGACCTGGAGATTTATTTAACTTTCACTCTTGGCAGAACCAAATTGTGTTGTCTCATTTCTACCAAAAATAACAGCACCCCCTTGTAGCTAGCTATTTAGCATGAAAGTTTGGGTATTTGGTGAAACGCTTTGGGAAATACATCTCCTTCCTCTCCTACATACTTCTTTTATTGGACCAACAACACGTAAGCAAGCTAAGTAGCTGTGTTAATAGGGACAGCTGGAAGTCGTGTTTGGGTAAGAATGCAACAAGACCTCGAAATTCATCTTTCTTCTTGATGAAAGCAGAACTTCAGGCAAGGGAAGCAGCACAAAAAGCTTCGGGACCCTGGGTGCTGGTCAGGATGGTTTATATAAAGACTTAACCGTTTGGATAATCCAGCTCTTGGGGAAATGGCTCTCCTGCTCTATCACTTTGCTCATCTTCGAGGATATTCTCTCTCACATGTCATCGGAGTAAAACTTCAAGTGACAAGAGGATATGCCTTAATACCAGGTCATGATCCCAATTTTGGGATGCTTTCTTTAAGACCCAATATCAATTCTAAATTAAATTAAGTTAAATTAATTAAGTTAAATTCTAAATTAGGTCAAAGGGCCTGGAAAGGGACCTAGTAAAAAAGTGAAGACATTCTGATACATTCTGGCTCCTTTCTCTAGAGACAGGCTTGGGTATCTGCTCCCAACTCAATCATTCAGGAGTCGTTTGAGATCTCCTCTCACGCCTCCAAGGCAATTCCGGAAGTCAGGGGTACAGTGAGGAATAATAGAGACAATATATTTCAAAGTGGGTCTTGGGAAAAACTCAGACTCAAACATAAATGAGATGATTTTAGGGAGAAATCATGAGAAGAGTGCATGCCAAGCGTCATACGATTCTGGGATGAGATTGTGGAAAGATTGCATGTCAACCTTAATATGATTTTAGGGACAGTTCCTAGGAAGAGTATATGCCAAGAACCATATAATTCTAGGGAGATATCACAGGAAAAGTGCATGCCAAACACCAGGGCATGCTAAAACAGTCACGTTTTTAGAGTCACCTCCTTTGCTGAAAACAAATGTGCCTCTAGAACTGAATAAGATGTGTTTGTGTGTGTGTGTGTGTGTGTGTGTGTCTGTGTATGTATGTATGTGTGTTTATGCAGACACCTGGAGAGGCATTGCAGGACTTCTGACTTCACACGGCCTGTCAGAACCTGATTGTTTGTTCTGAGAATTAGTTACACTGTGCTAACGTCCTTCCTGGGATGCGATTTCAAGTGGGGCAGCTTGGGGTGAGCCCTCCATTAAAGGCAGAAATAAAATGTGCACTGAAGAGAGTTTTATAAAGTATTGGGATCTACGAGCCACTTGTGGGAACATAATCCAGAAGATGTTTCTAAGGTCAGCTTAGAGAAAAACAAAACCAAATACTCTTTTTTATTTTTACTATATTTTATTATTTTTCTTTTCATTTTTATTTTTTAATAAATAGCTTTATTTAAACACCTTAATTACAAATATGATTCTAGTTGGGTTTCAGTCATGTAAAGAACACCCCCCATCACCAATGCAACATTCCCATCACCAATGTCCCAAATCTCCCTCCTCCCCACCCCATCCCTGCCTATACTGGAGTGAGGCTTTCTACTTCCCTCATTCTTTGTGGTGAGCTTCATATTGTGAGCTGGACCTTCAAGCCCTCATCTCTTTAGTCTCTGATAATTACTGAAACCTAATCACAAACATTTGTAATCAAGATGTTTAAATAAAGATGTATAAAAGAAAAGAAATAAGTCATAGGAAGAGAGTTAGACATAGAATAGTCTCACTCATCTATGGGTTTTAAGAAAAAATAAAAGACATTTTTGCATTAAAACCAAATACTCTTACACACCATTTTTCTTACACACTACTCTTATACACTCTTACACACTAAAAGCACATTAGAACATCTAAGCCCCCAAATTCCCAACCACAAGTTTGATAGAACTGTGTCATTTAACAAAAGTAGGAATGATGTATATTTGCAATGATTTCAGCTACCTTTCAAATATGGACCATAAAGTCAAATTGAAATTTTCAAAATGTAGAACATTTTATTTTCCTTAAAAAATGGCATTCTCCAAAGTTATGCCATGCAAGGCCTCTAAATCCAATAATATGAATTACTGAATAAGTCTGTATGAATTATATAATAGTTTATTCCCCCAACACAAAGCAGTACTTTAGTTTTTCTATTTTCTTGATCAGTCAGAAAGAGCAATTTTTAAAATGTAATTTAATGAGAGAAAATTTTTATCATTATCTAAGTTAAATTAAGTTGAAAATGAAAAGAAATACCAATGCGAGTTAAACAGAGTGTTCCCCTTCCAAGTAGGAAAATGAAGTACCAGCTGCTGCTTTCATAAGAAGCTTCTCAAATAACAGGGATTTTGCACCTGGCATATATAAGCTCAGTGGTCTGGTTTATTAGAAAACTGTAATTTTTTTCTGAAAGAGAATATACAAAAGTAGCCAGAAATATCAACTATAACTAAACTGATACAACTAGGAAAGAGCATATACACCACCTAGAAACTAACTATGGGGGTATCACTAAATCCCCTAAAAAATGACTCAATCAATCTCAGCACACTATCAAAGGATTTCAGATAAAGTTTCAAGATTATGCATTTTTATGTTATAGAAATGCCAAGAATAACCTCTGTTGACCTAAATAAATGGCACAAAACTGTTACACTGTCCAAATTAGCAGTTACTCGTCATCTGCAACTCAGAAACATTAGAAATGCATTGTTGGACATAGGATGGTACAAGTGTAAAGCGCCTACCATGTTTTGAAGATTAAATATGAGAAGAATATTAAAAAAGGAATAGCAGGTTAAAAAAACTCTTTGGAGTCAGGGGTAACAGAGATGATGCCCGGTATGTTGTTGACTTTGGACTCATTCCCACACCAGATGGTCTCAGTATAGTCTTACATAAGCCTCTGGGTATCATTGGCTAGACTGGCCCAGGTGATCCCTGGCAGGGTGGACCCAGTTGTTACAATTGCTGCAATGGGGCCATTGGCCTCCTAAGTACCACTTAGATGAAACCCAGTTCCAAACTCAAGTAAAATAATGATTTGATATGTACTTAGTTAAACACAATACTAAAATTAATTTTATTTTTTTATTTTTATTTTTTTTTTGGTTTTTGGGCCACACCCAGTGACGCTCAGGGGTTACTCCTGGCTATGCGCTCAGAAGTCGCTCCTGGCAGGCACGGGGGACCATATGGGAACCGGGGGATCGAACCATGGTCCGTCCTAGGCAAGGCAGCAGGCACCTTACCTCCTGCGCCACCTCCCGGCTCCCTAATTTTATTTTTTGTTGTTGTTGTTGTTGTTTTTGGTTTTTGGGCCACACCTGGTGACACTCAGGGGTTACTCCTGGCTATTCGCTCAGAAGTCGCTCCTGGCAGGCACGGGGGACCATATGGGGAACCGCCGTCCGACCTAGGTTAGCGCAGGCACCTTACCTGCAGCGCCACCGCCCGGCCCCCCCCAATTTTATTTTTTAATGTAGCTACTGAGGTGTTTTTTATACACAGTGTACCCTACTTCTATTGAACAATGATAATCTGCAGAAGCCCAGACCAAGCTCTGGACCATGTGCAGAAATTTTACCTGAATTACCTGATTTGTTACTAATGTCAATATCTTTGACTATTTCATATAGATGATTTTTTTCCTATGTTTTCTCAGCTATCATACATTAGTTTGTACTTATATTTGTATAGACAGTATACTCTCCATTCTAATGAATGCTTCATGGGTATATAGTTATCTGTTAATTAGCAAAGTCACTGTTGTCACAGAATTTTAAGCACCTTTCCCTCAAAAATCTAAAACAGAAATGATCAGAGAGAGAACTACCAACAAAAACAATTTTAAGTAAATGTGTTAGTGAATAAAATTTTAATTTAGTTTAGTTTATTAATATCTTTATTTAAGCACCATGGTTACAAACATGTTTGTTGTTGGGTTTCAGTTATAAAAAAAGTGCACCCCCTTAAGAATTTAAGGAATAAACAATTAAATGAACATGTGAAACAATAAATGCAGAAATGACGAATCCGGGTTAAGGGAAACTTTCAAATTTATAACTTACAACTAAATTTATAGCATTATAACTAAACTACAATGAGGTAGAAGCACTGCATCTTGTATCAGGTGAGGATTCAATGTAAGTGAGAAAAAAACAAACAGACAAAAACTCAA
The DNA here is from genome assembly GCA_004027635.1 of Crocidura indochinensis. Lineage (NCBI taxonomy): Eukaryota > Metazoa > Chordata > Mammalia > Eulipotyphla > Soricidae > Crocidura > Crocidura indochinensis. The sequence goes on along the minus strand of PVKC010000977.1, from coordinate 49,543 downwards.
ACAGAAGAGACTCAGAGTTAGAACTTTCACAGCACTATGTTGGGGAACCAGGGCAAAAGGAAAGCTTACCAGTAAATTCTCTGAAGCTGACATACAAATGCATAATTAAACTGACAATATGGATTTACTGGTCAGAGCAATTCCATAAAAGGTTGGAAGTCTGGACTCTACAGAGTCAGCATCTTAACTGTTCTTCTTTGGAATCAAGACCCTTTATTCATTTTCTGGAGTACAAAAACAGATTGCTATCAACGGTCAACACACCTTGATATTTTTGTGATTCTGGAGACCTGGAGTCAGAAATGAGATGTATGTGCCAGAACCAAGGGGTTAGCAGAATATTCTTCCTTTATAGCAGGGAGTTTCTCACCCAAAGTAGGTAACACTGGGGTGCTGACAGGATGGGGACGGGGAGGAAATCAATAGCCTCAGATGCAATTGGAAAACTCTGAATAAATTATTTTTTTTCTGAAAAGAGAGCGGGTGGGCTAAGTCAAATAAGTTTGGGAATCTCTGTTATCCCTGAACAAATCCATTCCTCATTTCTTCAGCAGCTTTGGTGACTACAGCACTCCTTGGCTAGTGGCTACAGCATTCCAGTCTTTTCATCCATATTTACACCACTTTCTCCTATCTGTGTCTAATTTTTCCCCCACAGGAACTGACTCCCACTCACACAATGTCCATAATTATCTAAGCCCAAGATCCTTAATTAAATTGCATTGACAAAGACTTTGTCATTATATCTAAATTGTTGATATCTTTTTTTTTTATTTTTGGTGCCGTGACTCAGATACGAAATTTGTTGATATCTTAAGACAATATATAGGCCTATAATAATGACAATTTATCATTTTTTCTAACTTATCTTTTTAATCTACTTGAAGTTCAATGCATAAGAAATCCCCTACTTGGAATTACATTCTTAGCCAAGAGAGGAAGTGATGGAAAAAATGTACAGTGTTGCTTTTTTTCTATTGCCATCTGGTGGTCAAATAATCATATTCCCTACCATTTTTATTAAGTTGGAAAGAAAGGCCACATATTCATGGGTCAGGAATCTTTGGGCTAATGTCTCAAACGTAGATGAGAAAAACAGAACCCAGTGTGACTCTCAACTCTACAATTTAGATCCTATTATTATCATGATAAAAATGTAAGTATTAAGCTCAAGTTTTCACCTGGATAATAACAACATGTAAGGATTTTTCCATTCAATCTTCAAAAATAACTCAAAAATTATAAACGACTTATTTATCCCTAAGTACACTTCTTTTTTTTAACTCAATTACAATAAAACTTCCAACAATGTCTTTTGGAAACACAATTACACTTCTAGTCCAAGCCATTGTTTATAATTCCCATATTGCCTGACTACCAGTACTCAGAAAATACCAGTAAATTTATCACGTGCCCATTGCTAAGAAATCACATTCCAAATAGAAATTGCATAACTCCTTCATATTCAGGACACATACATTTTATTCCTGTTTTTAACCCCTTTGCTCCAGATTTCATCTACCTGGATATTGCCCAAGGTCCTAAAACTTCCCTCTATTTTTTTCTATGTCCATTTTCTTCTCTCTCTATTTTATCTCCCATCCTGTTCGATAACATAAACAACCTCCCGGTCAATTAACAGAAACCTGATAGTCAGCCTCTATTCTTCCTAAACAGTCTTCCACCATTTGTTTACAATCTGATAATGAGAGTGCTCCTGTGGCCAAATAATAAAATGAAGACACTGATTGATTGATTCATCAGAGCTTATCAAGCATCTTCGATATTCCAGGCAATGAATGGAATGAGGAGGCTGGAGCCAGTAAACTCCCTCAGAAGATGTCAGGCGCATGAATAGACAAGCTCCATTGTAGGTCTTAGGATGAAAATGCGTCAGAGCAGTGGGCCCATATGACCCAGGCAGGTCTGGGGCTAGGGGGTTATAGAACCTGGTCTAAAGCCCCTACATAAAACGTGATCACTGGTTAGTACTTTCACTCAACAGCTCATTCTAAAACAGTATCAGTGTGTCTGGAAGAATTCAGGGCAAAGAGGATTAATGCCGTGGAGGAATTCAGAATGGGTGACAAATGCAATACTTAAAAACCTTAATGATTTCACCCTGATATCTAGAGAAGGACAGAGTTTACTTTAAGTACCGGTGAGCTCTCCAGTGAGTCATGATGTCTAAGTTTACACAGTGATAAAGCAGAGAAAAATCAATAAACTTGCACATGCTTTGAAGGGGTTCAAGTCAATTGGAACACACCTACCTGTTGGCTGAGGGGACAGATAAAGGAAGGAAGTTAAGTTTCCTGACAGTCACCAGCTCTGTGGACTGAGAGGTGAAATTTCTCCCAGGTGGTGGACAACAGACAGAATCTTCCACCTGCCCATGAGACCATGAGACACCTGATTTACACAATCCACTCACTGCCTCTCAGAACCAGATGGAGTGCGGAAGCTCTAACAGTGCCTTTGCAGCACTTTTACTATTATTATTTTTTGGTTTTTGGTCCACACTCGACCACACTCAGGGGTTACTCCAGGCTATGAGCTCAGAACTCGCTCCTGGCTTGGGTGGGAGGGCATATGGGACACTGAGGGATCACACCGTGGTCCATCCTAGGTCAGCAGATGCAAGGCATACACCCTACCGCTTGTGCCACCGCTCTGGCCTCTTACTATTATTTGAACTATAAACTACATTAAGACAGAGAGAAACAAGATATCCATCTGCAAATCCATTAATAATCTTTGCATCCATCCATGTGTGCATCTCTCCATTACATAGTGCCAGTTTTCTTTTCCTTCCTCCTTTTCCCTTTTATCTATCAGCAGGATAATTCACATTCTCTCATTCTCTCATTGTGCAATGATTTTTACCTTCCAGTCCAAGACCTGGACATTCTCTGCATCCCTGGTGTATCTCACTGTGATAGGATCAGTCAGTCACCTTAGCCCAAGAACAAGCAGCAAAATAGCCTAGCAGGTCCAGTGCCTGTTTCTATCTAGTATATTCTCTCAGAACAGGACTACCCTCATTTGCTTGTGCTGGTCTGGTGGAGTTAAATCATCATAACTCAACTGTGGGCCCTTTCCGAAAAAATGTCAGCCAACCTCTGCATTGAATCCAGTCTATTAATTATTCTTTGCAGCAAAAATTGCAGAAGCATTTTCAATATCATCATTCAAGTTACTTTTTTTGGTTCTCTGAATCCAATAAGGTCTAATACAAAACACTAATAAAAAATTCCCATTGTACTCCCTCTTGACTAAGACAAATATATTAATATTTACTAAAATCTATTATGTGTTACTAAAAGAGTAATCATAGCATTTTATTAATATCTAGGCTACCATAGTTCTTTTCACAAGGTTGTTATGGTAAATGAGGTCAATTTGCTGGCTAAAATCTAATTGCGGGGAGGCTAGTGGCTGTGTTCTCTCAGTATGGAAGGGATGAGAAAACTCTCTGGTGTCTCTTTGATAAGTGGTTCTACCCTCACACACCTAATCACTTCCTCACTTCCTAAAGCTCCACTTCTGGTAGCCATTCCATGGAGGGTTAGGATTTTAGTCCATGAATTTGGAGAGGACAATTTACTTCATTGCACATTGCAGCTATTTTCACTTCATTCAACAAGAAGCATAAGCCAGTGGAGATAGCTCAGGTTTTACAAATGCTTTTCAAAGTCAGAAAAATATGAGAGAAGGCAAGAGAGAAGGCAAGAAAGCCATTAGCTGTCACTTCTCCATGCTAATCATGCAAATCCGTGGTCCTTTTCTCTGGGCTAACACTGTGCTCCTACCCTACTGTGGAATGGAAACTACATAAGCAGATAGGATAGAATTAAAAGGTGAGTAAAGGCAAGTGGCCTGTTCGTAATTACCACAGATATTATGAATTCTACACTTTGTAACACTGAGTTCAGCTTTTCAGTGAATTTATTGCTTAAGTATTAGTTCATTTGGTTATACTCGACATAGGTTCCTGATGGATAAATTCTGTAAAAGTAGGCAATGTCTTTACTGAATGTTTAAACGAAGAGTAAAATTTGTCATTAATGTCTCACACTGGGCCCCAAATTACTCTTTTAAACCAAATATAGCCAATTTTACCTGTGTTCACTTTGGAGCACTTTTTCTTTTTTCAATTTTTGGGTCAGACCCAGCATTGCTCAGGGGTTACTGCTAGCAGACTTGGTAACCATATGGGTTGCTGGGAACCAAACCTGGGTTAGCCATATGCAAGGCAAACACCGTACACACTGTGCTATATTCCTGACCTAAGAAGCAATTTTTATGTTGGTTTGATTTTTTAAGAGGCCACAGCTGGTATGTGTAGGTGCTGTTAGGCCAGTGATTGGGGGCAGAGCTTAACACTCAGAAGTACAGTGTTATATCACATAACTACCTCCTAGGCCCCTTGTGAGCATTTTCACAGGTGAGGCACTACATTCAAAACTGCCTTTAACACTTGCCAAAAAATAAGTACTCAAGTACGAAGCTTACATTTGGGAAAAGACCACTCCTCATGTAGTGAAAAGCAGCTCATGTGGTGAAGACCTACTTGATCCCCTGTCACACAAATCTACATCCCTGCATTCAGTAGAAACACACACACACACACACACACACACACACACACACACACACACACACACTATATTAACCCCTCCACAGAGGAGTCAATAGGGAGATGTCAGCACTGCAGTGGTAAAGAGCAGAGAACAGATCCAATATCACATGCACCGACAGTAGCTTTACAAACAAAGCATGCTTCATACTCCTGGGAAAAGATGCTCAGAAGAAGATATTTCTTCCTGGATGACATTTGTGCACTTTCGTGTCTCGTGGGCTTATTCCTTTATTTATGACTTACAGTTGGTCCTGAAATACTGCATGGGGAGACTGAACATTTGTGCTGCAACATTTGTCTTGGATTCTTCCCTTTCTGCTGTCATCTATTATCTCCCCTATAGCTTTCTGTGGCAACTGTCCTTCAAATAAAGGTTCCTGGAGAAATCTTCCCTTGGAAATTGACATTCATTCTGAATGGCAGCAGATGCAAAGAGCCTGCAATGTGGTCAAATGCAAACCAGTTGTTTTCAAAATTTCCCACTGCCCTCTTGAGAAGTGGTTGGGGGTCATTGTGTCAGGCACAGTGAGCCTGGGAGGGCCCCAGGCACCTGGTGCTTGAAGATCTTGGACCAGGTGTGAGTATTGTGTCCTTCGCTTTCACCTGGAAAAGCACTGATTTCTGAGTTCATGCCATACATGTCATGGTGTGAGGAGAAGGCCCTGCTTTCCTCACTGTTGGAGCTGATCTACCACCAGAGTACATACAATGCAAACACAGGATGATCTGCATCTCTCACCAAGCCATCTTTTAATAGGCTTCCAATGCCTCCAGCAAGATGCCACATTCCCTGCCAATGTTTTACATGCCTTTTACTGTGGACACTGCTTGCCTTTCTTCTCTGAATCTAGCAAAAGCTCATCTCTCCATCAGGAGCCTCCACCTTCCTTCCTACTCCTCCATATTCTTCTATATTTTTGATGGGGTTAGGCATTTCTGACAATGGCAGGAATGGTAGGTGAATCATGTGGCAGCAATGAAGGAACTTGGGGCTTCCATGTGCTTTACATGGGCACCAGTTTATCTTCCCACTGCACTCAACCTCATAGCTCCTAAAAAGGGCATAGCTTCATCCAAAATGTCCTTTATCAGTCCTTATGAATTATGTGAACAACCATTCCCAAATGCATTTATGTACCTGGAACATCACAGTGTTTTTAAGCTTCTTTCTAAATGACAAAATTTACAGTTATCCAAGCAAAAGTCTTACCATGAATGTAAACATGTGTAAGAGAACTGTGGAAACAAACATGGGGCTACTCTGTTCAGGGACAGAGGTAGAACTTGAAAGTACATAAGCCCAGTCTCCCCAAGACCTGTCAGCTGGCCTATAGGGTACTTATGGGTATCTCTGGACTTTCAAAATATCTCATACACAACTTCAACATGTTGGAATTCCTTATTGTCATTATTGTCCTCTAGAAAATTGGCTCCCCAAAAGCAGGGACCCTTGTGCTTTATGAAGAATACGCTGCCAGCTCGTTGATAACCAACAGAAATATTGGCTATGGATATAATTATTGCAACGGGAGTCAGTGGTAGAAAGATCTAAGTATATGTTCGTTTCCATCCTTTCATCCTTAGGAGACAGGTCAGATGTAGCAAAGTATCATTGGAACAGAGATAACTTTAAAAAAGAGCTCAGATTCAAACCAGCTGCTATCTTCCTTTGTGGAACAGTGGCTTTCCTAAATGCATTATAAACAGCCTGCACTAGAGCCTAAGCAATAGCACAGTAGGCAGGGTGTTTGCGTTGAGTGAGGCCAACATGGGTTCAATTCTGAACATCCCATATAGAGCCCTGAACAATGCTAGGAATAATTCCTGAGCAGAGTCATGAACATTGCCAGGTGTGTCCCATAATCAGAAACAAAAATTAACTTAAACCTGATATACTTATCTGTTTGACTTTTTTTTTGGGGGGGGGCCACATCTGATGATGCTCAAGGGTTACTCCTGGCTATGGGTTCAGAAATCGCTCCTGGCTTGGGAGACAATATGGTATGCCGGGGATCGAACCACGGTCTGTTCTAGGTTAGTAGCATGCAAGGCAAATGTCCTACCACTGCGCCACCGCTCCAGCCCCGAAAGCAAAGATTTTTTAAGGTACTCAAAGGAAGTTCAATAGTAAGTTCCAGCAGGAAGACAGTTTGCATCGTGACTCAGACTCCAAGGCTGAGGCATAAATTCACACATCCATTCCGATACCTGAATGTCTGACTCTGAGAAGAATGAACTTTGAGAACATATGTGTTCTCATATAGCATGCATGTTGCTGGTCATGAGAATTCAATGATTTTAGGAAACTATTGCATTGTTTTGGCCTTATGGTTCTGAAACAAAGAGTTTTTATTGTTATTCCCTAAAAAGGGAAATCTGATCAATGAAAATCTTATCAGTCAACAAACATACAGATGCTTGTTACTGTAAGTTACAATCTCATGGCAATTTCTAATACATAGTATTGGGGTATATGGGTAATTTGATCTTTTCAAAAAGCTCCTATTAATATAAGAGACAGTGGCTGGTTGGAGTCATGTTGTATTTAAAATATGTAAACACTACAATGCTTTATAAGATTATGATGCTTTAGACACAAATGATAAAAAGAGACACTTATAATTTTGACAAATCGTAAGAAATGAGTTTTTTTAGCTTTTAGACACTAAAAGTAATGTGTTCACATTGTCTTCTATTTAATTTTAAGTTCTTATTTTTATATGGAAATCAATGATAACACAACAGAAGAAACCCATGTTATTTTAAAATATATTAAAAAACTTACTGAAAATATTAAGACTGCAATGATTACCACTGTGGGCCTCTCATCAGCTAATGATTATGTAACAGGCATTCAAGCAAAGGCATATGAAATGGCCAACACATAACTATATTCAGAATCATTTTCCACTAACACCTTATTTACTCAAAACAACGAAAAGAAGAGTGCATCTGTATTCTCAGGCTCAGAGAAAATAGCTCCATCTAGTCAAATTTGAAAATAAGTGATGCTATCAGTTTCTTGCTACCTTAGTTCTTTTGGATTCTTCAATGAGCAACACCAGTTTTGGCCAGTTTTCAGGAAAGCAACAGGTAGACTTGCCCTAAAATAAAAATATGTGGAAATTTTTGCTAACTTAAGACTTCCTCTGTGCCAAGTGGTGGATCAGGATTGGGTATTAGAAGCAAATCATCTTGATAAAAAAAATGAAGATGAGATAAGGAGGTGTAAACATTTAACTGAAAGTCTAATTTTAATCTTAATAATAGAACCACTTTCCTCTTGGCGGCCTCTCCATCCACCTTCCTACCTAACTATTCTTACAGACACTTGGAAGGTCTCTGGAGACATCTCTTTTAAAACAAGCATGGATCAATGGGAAGGTCTGGAAGGTGAGGTGAATTCTAGAATCCTCCACTTGATTGCAAAACTTTATTTCTCTATCATTTCTTCCCTATTCAATTTATTTGGAGCTCTTGGGACCAAGAGTTTAAAAAGGAAAGATTATTTTTTGGACAGGATCCAAATTCTCATACCCTGAACAGAATGCCTGCCCCCATTATTCCTTTTCTGACCCTCAATTTTGGTAGCGAACAGCAGGGTCAGGAGGACAAGAGGGTGGCACTCAAGTGTGAAGATAATTTCATCATAAGATGATGGTTTCTAAAACCCCCATTCAGAGGTCACATTTAATTTTGTGTGTGTAATTTCCTTCCATTTATAACTTGTGGCCCATAACTATAGACTCTAAACAAATGAATAGAACTTTTAATCTTAGTTTAACCCATATTAAAATCCACAAACTTCAGTCCCTGCTTTTATCTAACATTCAAAAGAACAATGAGTTTGTAATTTTGAATGACCCATTATGAAACTTTGACAAAGCAAGATGGAAGTGTCCAGAATCAGAACAAGGGCTTTATATACTGTTATTATTTTTTCTCAACTTAAAGGTGCATGCAGCTTTAAGATTTTCCACATGATGGATCCACAGAGATTAGATTGTGGGTAGAGTGCTTGCTTTGCATATGGTTGACCCAGATTCAATTCCTGGCATCCCACATGGTACAGAGCTCTTCCAGGAGGGATCCTTGAGTATGGAATCAGGCACAAGACTTGAGACTTGAGCATTGCTTGGTGTGTCTACAAAACCAAACTAAAGTATAAATTACAGCAACTATTTTAACTATTTTTTTTTTTTTTGGTTTTTGGGTCACACCCAGTGACCCTCAGGGGTTACTCCTGGCTATGCGCTCAAAAGTCGCCCCTGGCCTGGGGGACCATATGGGGCACGGGGGATCGAACCGCGGTCCGTCCAAGGCTAGCGCAGTAAGGCAGGCGCCTTACCTTCAGCGCCACCGCCCGGCCCCTATTTTAACTATTTTTATAGATAATCTCATTGTAAGAAGACTATGAAGACCTTTTTCTCCAATTACATGCACATGTTTTGAAATGTTAATGTTTCTGATATACTGTATTATTATGGGCTTTGGAAGTCTTAAAACCATTATAGTATTCTTTATGGCCTTAATAAAAAAAATATCTAAGTTATTCCCTTGGGGGAAACATCCCTCCAAGAATACATGCTTTACAACAGTGTTTCTCAACTTTTTAACTTTTTTCAAAACATGGTTGCCTTTGTATTATTTCCTTCCTGGCCTCCCCTGAAATACTGATGGCCCTCCCTAATTTCAAACAGTGGTTCACTTGGAATATCCTGCGGGTACACAAGGGAGCCATAATGTTCCTAACTGACAAAAGTTGTCTTAGATTAAGACTTAAATGTCTACTTTATGGGATCCCAAACTAACAACCCATTAATATTTTTTCCTCTGACTCTAACTTTTTAATAGTGGATAAAGCAGAGAATGGGGGCCACACCCAGTGATGCTCAGGGGACCATACAGTGCTAGGGAACAAATCTGGGTTGGCTACATGCAAGGCTAGTGTCTTAGCCTCCATCTATTACTCTGGGTTTCTAACAACATTTTTGCTTGTTTCTTTAGGGGTCCACATGAGGGGATGGTCAGGGGTTACACCTAGCAGTGCTTGGGGGACCCTATGGGATGCCAGTGATCGAGTCTTGCTCTGCTGCATGTAAGGCAAATGCCCTCTGCTTTTCTGTACTATAATTCTGGGCCCCTAACAACAATTGTTTAAGCATCACTACTCTTTCCCTCTTAGTCTGTGTACAAAAGAAGGTTGAAATTGAGGTAATTAATGAACAACTGGAACTAATAAAAGTGTGTGTTTGTGTATTAAGAATAATTGCAAAACAGCCTTAGCTAAAAATATGAAGAAATAAACTCAGAATCATTTTCAATAATTTGATAAAGTATTTCTAAATGAGACAAATTTACACACTAAAGTGAAATTAATCTTTTCCCTTTAAAAACTATCATCTCGTGAGTTCCTTAAAACTTGATCCAAGAACAAAGACTGCGTACTTTTCATTTTCTGCTCTTAATTCTTGTAGCCAATACTTGGGAAGCTAAGGATTACAAAATTATGTCATAAAGACCTGTGGGTTATAAAAACTATTTTACTTTACAGCGAAAAGGACCAACATGAACCAGTGCAAAAACTCAATACGGATAGAGGATTGCGGCAAAAACAGACGTAAGTGAAGCAAAACTGGAAAAGTTTGGCCTTGGGCATAACATACTGGTTGGTTTTTAATTTATTAAAAATAAAAACCTTATATTTTAATGTCCCATCTGAAGGGCCATCAGCATGCACTGCTCAGGTATTTCACAGCACACCACTGGGAGAAGAAAGAAGTGCTAGGGCTAGAGGGGAAAACCTGGCTCCAGAATGACTTGAATCCAAGGAGCCCCCTAACACCTCACCTACAGGTGACAAGTGCCGGCTTGATTCAGAAAGTGCCATCTACAAGGGATCAGAAAACAGGACAGACATTTGTTCTCTATATCTCAAAGTGCCAAAGCCTTGGGAGCAGCCAAAGTGAAGGCCAGACAGAGATCTGAAACTTCGGTGAGGCTCATTCAAGAGTTTATTGTCACCCCTGGACTCGTGCGCCAAGTGCTGGCCCCACAGGCCCCAAGAGGGCACCAACTCAGGGAAGGGCAGGTGTGGACCTACAGACAGCCAGAGATGAGATGACAAGGACACGCAAGAGTAGAGGGCAAGGACTCAAGCAAAGTGACCCAGGGACCCACGTGTCCTCCCTCCAGAGTTTTGGAGAACAGCTGCAATGCCAGCACGCAGGAGCTGGTGAGGGGGTGCGGTAGGGAAGGAAAATGAGCACTCAAGGGTCCCATCGCTCCCCCCAGGGCCCAACGGGACAGTCCCGGGGGACGACCCAGGAAATGTGGCCCAGCGACCACCATCCCTCGGTCCTGGGGGGCAGACACCTCCACCCCTTATACATACCCATTGTCCCCCTAAGTCCCCACTGTGCCAATGGCTCTGCGCCTGATTCAGGCGGGACTCCTCTCCAACTTTCTGCCCTTCTGGGATCCCATTCGGAGTGACTCCCCTCCCCTTTTTTGCGCACCTCTCCGGGGGGGTTCCCCGAAATCTCCCAACCCCCTATTCGCTGCAGGCAGCAGCTGCCAAACCCGAGCTACCTAAGCTAGCTAGCTAGCCAGCGACGCGTTTCGGGGGGAGAAGGTGGGAGGCTAGCGCGCTCCCTTCCCAGCCCCGCAGCCACCCCAGAAACTTAGGGATCCCAACGTCAAGGCTCCCAGACCCCAAGAGCCGAACCGGGCTTGGAAGAGCCGCGTTTCATCTCACCGTGGCGCCGGAGGTTGGCGTGGCGCAGCGCTCGCAGAGATGCGCTCTGCGGAGCGACCGAAGCGTCCCGCGCGCTGCAAAAGTTGGAGCACACCAGGGCGCACAGGACCACGAGCCGGTGCATCGGGAACGGCTGCCTGGGGACCAATTCGCTGCCAGGGGACCAAAGGAGTCGATCGAAGCTGCTCCCGGGATGGGCAGACGGACAGACGGACGGACTGCCGCCCGTCCGCCGCGCTCTGTCTGCACCGGGCCGGAGACTGTGCCACTGGCCACGCGCGCCGCAAACTTGCTGCAGGCGCCTTGGGCCGCGCCGTGCGGGGGTGTGCGGGCCCCACTGCCCGCCTCCTGCTGCAGCTGCTCCTCCTGCAACTCCAAACAACAGGTTGACTCGGCCCGGTGCCCGGCAGCTGCAGCACAGGCCGCAGAGAGCGCGCGGGCCGGTGCGGGCGGGACCCAGGCGCGCGCTCCCCTGGGCACCCCCTGCGCTCCTCCCCCGAGCATGCCCAGGCCCGCCCCCACGGCACGCGATACCCCCACCTCATTCCCAGGCGGTTCAGTCCCTGCTACACTCGCTCGTCCACCCTGAGATCCCCAAGGGGTGGCCCCAGGGCCCGTGCGCCTTCGTGAACTGCTTTGGCACAGTCCCCAAGCCTGGGCATGCAACTTTGGTTGCCTTGATCTGGGAGAGGTCATGCTCAGCTCCAGCATGCATGGGGCAGCACATGTCCCTTGAGTCCTTGGTCTCCCGGAGCTCAGGCCTGGAACACCCAACTTGGGCCTTTGATGTCAACTCCGTGGGTCCTGTATTTGGAGCTGAAGGACGCACCCACCACTCTTGTCCTTGTACGCCCACCTACTGCAGCCCCTTTTCTGTACTCTCTGAAGCTTTGGTTTGTGTCCCTTTGGGGCTCAGATCTGAGGGTCCCAAACAGCAGCTGAGGGTCACTGGTACGACCCCCATGGACCCTTCTGGGGCCTCTCCAGCCATACCCGAGGTTGTGGGACCCACCATGCAGTTGAGGGGCCTTGTCCCCAAAGCTCTTTGGCACACAACCTCAGTTTCTCCTCCGCAGTACTAAGCTGCAGGGGAAAGCTGTATCCTGTGACTACATCTGAATGGGCTTTCACTTATTTCCAGCTGCCCACCAGGGAGCCTGGTGGGGTCCTTCCTCTTTTGGTGCTTTTCTTTAAGTGGCCTGCACCAGGGTGTCTCCACGGGTCAGTGGACGAGGCAGCTACACACAACATGTGCTTTCCTCTACCCAGCTCCTCTCTTTGCCTTTTAAAGGAAAGGGTGTTTTACAGATCTCAGATTTGCTTGGGCTTTGTGAAATGTGTTTCAGCCCGTGTTAGTAATTTTTTTATTTTTATTTTTGGGCCACACCCGGTGATTCTAAGAGTCTAAGGGGTTACTCCTGGCTATGTGCTCGGAAATCGCTCCTGGCTTGGGGGACCACATGAGACACAGGGGGATAGAACCGCGCCCTGTTCTGGGTCACCTTCGTGCAAGGCAAACGCTCTACTGCTGTGCCATCACTTGGCCCCCAGTCTTAGTAATTTTGATAGGTTGACTTCAAACATGTGCAAAAGGCATGTGACACCCATATGTATAGTATACAGGGCTACTGTCCCATCAGCTGGCACAGTTTCTATAAAACTGATAATCCTACCTTGGCAAAGCACTGTTATCCCGAATTTGCATTATGGCACAGGAAACATTTGTAATATGGTTTATTCTTAAGTGTTCTCCACTGTAGGGGGCTGGAAAGATGTGTGTTCAATCAAATGCATTCCATATTTATTATTATCGATCACTGCAGAGAACTTTTATTGCTCTATAAATCCTCTGCCCAAATTATTATTATTGTTATTATTATTATTATTATTAGTTTTTGGGTTATGCCCGGCAGCGCTCAGGGGTTCCTCCTGATTCTACACTCAGAAATCACTCCTGGCAGGGATGTCGGGATTCGAACCACCTGCCAGGATTTGCTCCTGGAAGGGATGTCGGGATTCGAACCACCGTCCTTCTGCATGCAAGACAAAAGCCTTACCTCTATTCCAGGGGAGGCGAACACTCGGCTCTCGAGCCGCATGTGGCTCCCGGCCAAAATGAATGGCTGTTTGCCTCTTATGTGGTAAATATATCATTGTTAAAATTAAATGCCTTTTTGTGAGTGTTTCTCTGTTTTGGCAGGTCACTGCGTGGTGTGGCTTTCACAGTTTAAAATTTTGGCTCTTTGTGTTGAACTTTTTCGCTACCCCTGCTCTATGCCATCTCTCCGGCCTTGCCTAAATTATTTTTAAATAAATGTAATGAAATATAATAATAGTCTCAAAATTTACTTATCAGTGTTTGTAACATAAGGATTTATGAGGCCCAGAGAGATATAACAGAGTTTAATTGTGTAAATAAAAATATTATAAAATAAATAAATAAATAAATAAATTACTCCTGGCAGGCTCTGGGGTCTATATGGGATGCAGGAAATTGAACCCAGGTCCATTCTGGATTGGCAGCATGCAAAGCAAATGCCCTACTGCTGTACTATTGCTCCGGCCTCCAAAGAGATTTTTATTACCATCTTTTACTTCTTAATGCAGACACTTACACAACATCTATATTCCTTTTCTTAGTAAAATACACACTTTTTACTTTTATAGGCTTATTCAGATTTTCTGCTTTAGTTTTTATTTTTAATTTTCTTCGTTTTCACTAAAAAAAAAAAAAATCCCTTCCCTTACATGCCACTGACCTGGGTTCAATCCATGGCACCACATTTGATCCACTGAACACCTCTAGGTGTGACCCCAGAGTAGAGAACCAGAAGGGGCTTCTGAGCATCACCAGATGTGACTAAAACACATAAACAAAGTTTCATGAATATTTTGTTTCAGATGGACACATATATAAAAGGTCTTTCAGCATATGAAGGGTCATGAATAAGAAATGAAAGCCATGGAAAATAATAAATGAGGGGAAGTAAATGATCAGATTACATTGTCAGAAAATTGTCAGATAATTTTGAGGCACTTTATTTTATTTTTGTTTTGTTTTATTTGAGACACTTTATTTCCCAAGGAGATTCACCAAATAGATGAAATCTGAATTTCCTTTGATTTAGTTATTCATTCAATAAGCATTCATTAGATCTGACGCTCTTTTAATTCTTTTACTTATGTTGATAGGACACAAAAATGGTATTTTATCTTCTATCACTTTTTTAGATGTGTTTGGCTGCTGCTTTATTAATTTTTTAAATTAACTCATAATAGCCCAGAGGAAAAGGAATGAACTGTGAAGGTTTGTCATATCTGCAAGTTGCTTTCAGCAGTGTTTTCTACTGTTTTTAACTAAACTTAGACCAGCCTTTGGTTTTCACACTTTGGAGCTCAGCAACCCTGCTCTCATGGCAATGTTTAGGGGAACCTTGCCTATCCAGAGACAGAGCCCCAGGCTGCCTTCTCTCTCGTGAGGTCCTCAATTCTCTTCTCTTTCTCAACTCCAGGGCTTAGTTCATATTGAGCTTTTATGGGACTTTGATTCTGTCTTGTAAGTTGGGAGTTTGGAGATAAATGACCTTCCCACTTCTTTCAGAAATCTGAATGTTTCTTCTTCAACCATCTTTACTCACTACTTTGTTCACGATCAATTCTTGGTAGCTTTATTAAATTCAATTACGTATGGAGTAATGTTTTAAAAATTTGGTTATATAAGAGAACATATATTTTTCTCTATTAGAAAGTAAACCTCCTAAGAATATCATAAGATGCAGTTTTGAAGTTTTAGTCACTAATATATAATAAAAATGGTAGTTTAAAAGTTGGTCTATTATCTGATATTAATAGTTACTTTTGTTTTAAAGCTTGTAATTTCTTTGAAAGAAATCAGTGGTTGAAGGGCAGGAGTGAGAGCACAATGGGTAGGGTGTTTGGCTTGCATGTGGCCAACCGAGGCCCAATCTGGGTTTGTACTTTTGGCATGCTGTATGTTCCCCTCAGCCTGCCAGGAGCAATTTCTGAGTGCAGAGCTAACAGTAACCTCTGAGCACTGCCAGGTGTGGTGTGGCCCAAAAACCAAAACCAAAAGAAAACAGAAATCAGTGGTTGAAATGTGTAAAAATTTTCCAGTAAACGTAACTAAATTGGTTATATGCAATTGAATGAAACCACAATTTGAGTAAAAAGGCCTAAAGTTCACTTGATGGTGTAAATAGCAAAATTATTATGACACATGATTTGGTGCAGTAAATAATAGATTTAACTTAGTTTATTTTTTAATTTAAATAAAAGATCTTCTTAAATATCCATAAAGTGATAAACTAGTAAATTTCTAAGTAGGATATTCTATGTCAAAGTATACATAAAATATATTAATAAATTATATTGACTCAACAATAATTTTAGCACATCACTACTTAACCCATTCATTTAATGTCTAAACCAATGCTATTATTCTTTGAAGTGACCTGTTTTTCACATGAATTATAGGTAAGCTATTCGTACTAGTAAAATAAGTCAAGGAGGACCATTTTTCTATAAAGTATCTTAAGACAATTACATTCCCCAAGTTTAAAGAAAGGGGGAAAATGATTAAAATTAGGCAACTTCTAGGGTTGAAAGCTATTGATTTCATTCTCTGGATTCTAAGCTAAATAAAATCAGAGCTGTGGTAATACAATCACAAGCTTAGGCTTGTTAATTTATATATTTCCCTATTGTTTATGCTACTCATCATGTGTGTATAAATACATATACATATATATATAACTATATCCATTTTACAGTGCTGTCTGTATTCCTACAGAGCAGTTTAAAGTACAATTTATCCAATAACCCTGCAGACATTTTTGATCTATTTCATTCCAAGCTTAAGAGGATGAGGATGGGCTGGACTGGAGGAAGTAGAACCAGGGGACTTATTGGGGGTGGGAGGAAAGAGGGGGAGTGGCACATACTGAGATCAAATCTTCATATTTTTGTGACCATCTTACCTTAAGTAAAGAAAATTTGGTTGTGAGTTGGACTCTGAGCTCTCCACTTTTTGACAGCGATCAGGTCTAGTTCATCCATTTAGTATTTTTTTCTATTAAATGGTTAGTGTTTCTTTGCTTCATTAAATGAACCAGTGATTCAACTTAATAGAATGAGTCAGTGAGTTATATTTAAAGTCTATTATGTAAAAGAATCCCTATATCTATAATTTTTCATCAGAGGAGCTATATATTTTATTTCCATTTATCCATATTTGAGCTGCATTATCTAAATTTAAGGTTTCCAAGATGAATATGTTGCCTGTGCTGCAGGATTTCTTACTTAATTGATCTGGGATGTCTGCCAGTCTCCTTCAGAATTCTGCACTTTTATCTTTATAAGATTGGCTTCTACCCAGTGAACTCTTTTAGTTAGATTTCCTTTACCTTGCCATGTAGTGAGTAAAAAACCTGGGATTAAGGTCTTTAAGTGTTCTTTTCCTTGTGCAAATCTTGTAATTCAGTCTAGAAAATATATTCTTGCATATATGCTTCATACATACTCTGTTACACATTTATTCTCCTTATACCAGAATCACCTTGCATTCATTAATAATGCAATGTTTAAAACGGAGTGACCCTTTACTATTAACAAGATTTTTTATGTTCTACCTAATTTGGCATTGTGATATGGATAGTCCTGATTAAGGAATTACATTTAAGAGTGTGAGGCTGAAACTATTTTTTTGGATGTGTTCGAAAATGGTAGTTTTATTTTCAGATATAAATTTGTATAGTTTACTAAAGAAGATAAAAGCATCCAGCAGAGAAGAAAATAGTATCAAAGTGTGGTGCATAGTGAGTAATCTCTTTTGTTCTTAATGAGCTGACTTGTGGTGGAAATGAATCACTCTTAGATATGAATTCTTTTCTTAGATTTTTTTTCCCTTTAAGGTCACAAAGAATTTCTTTCCTGAGCAGACTGGGAAAGTCCCTCCTTTAAACAATTTTAAATAGCTTCCAAATGCAAAGAAAAAGCTATTTATTTATTAAATAAACATTAATAAATACATTCTTTAAATAAATAACGTATTAAATAAATATTAATAAAAATAATATTCACTGTACCTATCCCTTAATTGGTGAAAATTTTCAGTGCTATATATTGATTACATGGGCAATTATATGGTGATTGATTCTAAAGCAAAATTTTCCTCCAGTGGCTGGATCCCAATCCCAGAGCTCCCAGGATATTCCAAAAGAGGCACTCGGGAAAGATCATGTGAATGTGGACCACACCTTGAGAGTCTGGGTAAGGGAATTTGGAAGGGTCCATGGTCAGAAACTGGACATCTTTGAAAGGTTCTGATGTGCTTTTAGGGGCACATCCTTCATGCTTGTACCTAGACTTCTTTCTAAGTTCCGAAAAGCCATGCCTGGATCAAACTGTCACCAGCCCTTTCTTGTTTAGAGTTGACTGATGGAAAGTAAATCCAGGAAGTTTGGGTGGAATGAGCGAGCCCAGATTTTAGATTGAAAAGTCAAGATGCAGCCTCAAGCATAGATCTCACGTGAAACCCAATAAAAATGTGACAGAGTAAGAATGCGGGATACAATTATCAAGGAGGTAACTTCCAGGTAATAATGATGCAAAAAGAAAGAAAAAACTCAGACTTAAAATTTGTAAAGTGACTTAATTCTGATTTTTGGCTAGCATGCACAGTAATGAAGCATTGAGAGAGAAATGTGTTTGTGTGGAAGTCACAGTCGAAAGGTGAGATAAAGATTTGAGATGCATGGGAATGGAGAAGGTGTGGGGACAGAGATGAAGGATATATTGACATCAGAATGATCACTTGAAACATACTTAACTATGGGGATAGGAGTGTGTTCTGTGGAAGAGGGGGTATCCCTCCTCTGGGATGTAGGGAGCACTGATGGAGGGAGTTTATCAGGAGCCTCATTTGATTTGCGGTTTCCTCAAGTTATCTGACCTGCTTCCATAGGGAAGTTGTTCCTTAATACTGATGTCTTTTTTATTATTAAGCACTGTCTTTAATAAATTGTGTAAATATAAGTATTTAATATTGCTTCATAGAGAAGTTTTGAGAAATATTTGGGGTTCTTTTTCAAGCCCTAGGAATTCAAATTTTTAACATCAGATCTTTCTTCATATTATTTACTTTTTGTACCATAATCTTATCTTAGACAGCACAGATGGGAGATTATGATTCTATTTCAGATGCTTCAAATGTTTTCAGTTGTTAAAATTGTTTTCTGGACATTCAGAAAGGCCCAGCAGTATTCTTAATATGGCTCTAAGGCATGGCAGGGATGAACTTTAATTGAAAAGAAAAGTGAAAAATGATTATATCCTTAGTCTGACAATATCTTGAGACTGCTCCGACTAGCCGTACATTTCCCTAAAACATTGTGGTCGATGGAATTGCTTTTCTAGCACAATATTAATTTTAACAAGCTCAGCAAAGTTTGTTGAATTCACTGTTGAGGTCAAATACGACCATAAAAAAATATTAAGGTTGATGAAATACTGCCTAACTTTTCTTTTTTAATTATTGTTTTGAAATTTTCTCTTTTGGCAACTGAGGGTAGAATGAAAATAAAACCGAGGAACAATCTCAGAATAGCTTTTTTTTTGGATCTTCCAAAAAACCATATGGCCCTGAAGGTAGACTTTGCGCAGAAAACTTTTGATTCTAATTGAGTACAGATGGGCTTGCTGCTAAAAATCATTTTATCGGCTTAAATCTCTGCTTTCTCCATTAAATAGCAAACTCTAGTTGGGGAACTTCCAGAATATCGAAGAATGGATAGCCCAGAGGGAAGTGGATGATGTCTAGACCTGTGACTAGAAGGAAGTTCGGGTCAGCTCCCCCCCTTCCTGAATGACTCTGGAGACTACGAATGCAGGAAGCTCGCTCTTGAGTATTTTTGGTGAAGGACACAGAGCTGACCACCAAAGGCCTGCTGTCCCCATGTCCTTCCTCCTCACCCAGTTCCAAGGCCCCGACACCACCAAGGTCACCTCAGAGTGATGTTGCAGCTGAAAAAACTGTCTGGGCAGAAATAACTTGGCTCCACACTCCAGTACTGCTGTCAGAAATGGCTTTGCTGGTACTGTTTGCTAGTGGTATTTATAGTTTGGCCTTTATGTGCTTCTATTGTACTTTAGAAGCTGGTAGAAAAGAGGTAGGAGAAGGAATATTTAGCTTTCACCTACCTTAATTTGAGATGTCTCTGAATATATTCACCCAGACACCTAGAATAATCCTCATGATCATGCTGGTTTTCAGTGATGTGCAGCACAGACATGACAGTTATACTGAGAAACTGCAATAGAAGATAGAAGATAGAAATGATAAAGTTAGGACTGGAGAGATAGCATGGAGGCAGAGCATTTGCCTTGCATGCAGAAGGATGTTGGTTCGAATCCCGGCATCCCATGTTGTCCCCCAAGCTTGCCAGGAGCGATTTCTGAGCATAGAGCCAGGAGTAACCCCTGAGTGCTGCTGGGTGTGGTCCTCCCCCCCAAAAAGAAATGATAAAGTTAGAAGATAGGAGATATAAATTAGGTGTGTCAGTTAGATAATCTAGAACCTTTACTTTTACTTCGTGACCACCCCCTTATTTGAGAGTGCGAGGTAACCATGGTGTTAATTTGCATTAAGATCATATCTCCCTATGATTAACCGAATTATAGACTTATCTAGAAAAGGCAAGACAAAGGACCCCAATGAAGAATATTATTAGTTTCCTCCAAAAGTCTTTTCTCAAAACATAAATCCTATAATACTATTGATTACAAAAGGGGTCCAAAGTCAAGTAATTTTCAGAAAAGCCTCATCACTCACCAGTTGGAGCCATAATATAATTAATATATAAAAGACATTGAAAAAGTTGTATGAATGAGTCCTGTTTAGCCTTCAGTGTTTCCCCCCATGATATTAGACATTATTTGTGAAGTGCTGAATTAGAAGGAAGCTCCATTTGGATTGAATTGATCTCAACAGTCAATAGTTGGTAATGGTATGCTAAAGTAAGTATTTACAGAGCTTTCCAGGAAGGTGAGGAAAAATACCAAAACACTAAAGTAAAAGATATCATAGAATATATATTTAAAAAATAAGCTTTTCAAAAGGCTAGAGGGGGTAGGGTATTTGCCTTGCAGAAGGCCTACTGGGGTTCAATCAGCATCCCATATGGTTTTCTTTGCCTGTCAGGAGTAAACTCTGAGCATCACCAGCTGTGGTCCAAAAACAAAGTAAAAAAATAATAGTAAGATTTTCAGTAGAAAATGTTGCTCATCATAGGATAAATACAAACTGCATGCTAAAGAGCATACAATATGCCATCACTTCTAAGATGTATTTCCTTTTTTTTTTTCTTTCTGAACGACTCTAAAATCAGGGTAAACTTTTTTTTTCTTCAATGCTGTTTTGCCAAGTAGGAGTCATGATAATATGGTTGGTATCACCTAACACATCTGGTGAGATTTCAAAAACCCACACATCGAGACTCATGTTTTGTGTTGATGGAGAAGGAAAAGCTTTTAAGTTTCTTCAACTGTGGTTGAAGATGATTTTATTAAGTGCTGTTTTATAAACACCCTGGATGTCCAGAAAATAACAAATAGAGGGTGGAAAAAGGAATCTGGTAATTCTTTGTTTGATATTTGGTGTTTTGCCCACAGAAAGTGATGCTCGTATTTGACTCTTTGTTCTGTGCTCAGGGATCACTCTGGGTGCAACTTGAGGAAATACGTGGGTAACTGGGAATTGAACCCAAGATGGAAGCATGCAAGCCACACACTTTACCCATGGTAGGATCACTCTGGCTTATTTACATAAGCAAGCATGGAACTGATTATGCATAAACTATTTTATACATGATAAAATATAACATAGCATAAATAATAATGATCAATAATTAATAATAAAATACAACAATAAAATATAATAAATATATAAATATATTATATAATTTATAATATAATATAATATAATAAAATAATCATTAATAATGATTTATAATAAAATATAAATATAAACTAGCTTAGAAGAGTTCTTTGGGACCCAGGAGATAGCATGGAGATAAGGCGTTTGCCTTTCATGCAAAAGGTCATCGGTTAGAATCCCGGTGCCCCATATGGTCCCCCGTGCCTGCCAGGACCAATTCCTGAGCATGGAGCCAGGAGTAACCCCTGAGCACTGCCGGGAAAAAAAAAACCCAAAACAAGAAGAGTTCTTTGAATAATCATGACATTTCTAAGGATAACAAGGCCATGGCTGACTTAATTGTTCATTTCACTGAATTTTTCTTTAAAATGTAACAAAATGATGACTTTTTCTTTGTTTTTTGTTTTCATGTTTTTTGTTTCTTTTTTGGGGAGGGCACATTCGTTGACGCTCAGGGGTTATTCCTAGCTATGCACTCAGAAATCGCTCCTGGGTTTGAGGGACCATATGAAATACCTAAGGATCGAACTGCGGCCCATCCTAGGCTAGCGCCAGTAAGGCAAACACCTTATCAATCTGCACCACTGCTCCGGCTCCAATGATTTGTTTTTTATTGCATCTTAGTTCTTTCTGTTGTTTTTTTTTCCCCACACCCAATGCCATACTCCAGATAGGCTCAGGGGACCATATGGGATGCTAGGAGTTGAACCTGGTTGATTGCACATGCACTGCACAACCCTCTATGCTATCAGTCCAGCCCTGCCTCTTAGTTCTATTTAATTACGGTCATTCTGTAATGATGTCAAAATAGCTATTAAATTTCTCAACATAATTCAACAATCATTGTATAAAATAGTTTTTATTTTCTAATAGATACATTTAGGTTGACGGTTTTTAGGCAGTTGTAGAGAACTAAAAGATGTTTATGCAGTGTATAAAATGACAATACTTTGCATAGTGTTAGGGACACAATAGTCATGGTGGAGCAAGCAATAGATTTGACAAAAAATTCACTAAGGAATAATTTGCATATGAATCTGTGACTATTTGATAAGCTCCTGGCTCAAAATCTGACAAACTTCCTTTCTAAAACCTGTGAATAGATGTTTGCTTATACTAAGGCATTTTGTGGCTGATGTTACGTTTAGACTTTTACTAATTGTTATTTTGTTTTGTTTTTGGATGACACCTTGTGATGCTTCGGGGCTTCTCCTGGCTCTGTACCTAGGCAGTGCTCTGGGGGAATGTATGTGATGCCTGAGATTGAACCCAGGTCATTCAAGTTCAAGATGAACACCCTACCCACTGTACTTTCTAACCACCAGATTTTAATTTTTTTCATATGCATCACTGACTTTATTTTTGTGTTAGTTCAGTAGAACTTTATAGTCGATGGTAGAAAAATATGGCCTCAAAATATGTGTACTTTTTAATTTGTAATAATAATTTTTTGTTTTATAGATCTCCTATTTTTAAGTTTTTTTTCTTTTTCTCCAGAGTATTCTTATAAACGAACACCCTACCATATAGTAAGGGACTTTTGCTTCAGTGTAATTTGACAATAAAATCCATCTTCCTGTCCAGGGAAAGTAATGCATTAATATAAGTGCCTTCACAATTTAGGTTCTGATTCTCTCCTTTTTTAATAAAAATGCAGAAAGAATATTGCACAATTCCAGTTTGCTCCAAATAAAGTGGTGCTTCACAGGAAATATTCCTACCAGATTGTTAATGAATTACTAAGAAAGAAAGGCATTCAATTGGAGAATCATTAGTATTAAAATATTTATTGAGTGTGGGAATTTTAATTTGTGAAGGTAATGCTGTCTGTCATGAGGAATGTCTTAATTAAGTCAATCTCAGCAACAGGAACATGATTTATTTGTAAAATATTCACTTATCATGACATTTTTCACAGTTGCTGTGTCCTCTCATTAATAGCATATAGATTTGGTCTATTCAATTAAAAACCAAGAATAAGTATTATAAATATAGGTATAATATTGTCTGTAATTTTGCTCCAAATTGATAAGATTCGCATCATCTTAAAATATACTTCATCTTAAAATATTATCATTACCATGTCACTTCCGTGGATAATTCAATGCAACCAAAATTTAAGGGGGGAAATTCTTGGAACTTGTGTTACTGGGCAAACAGCTTTGCCAGATCAATGAGCCAATACTTCCATTTGGAAACAATGGGGTATCCAAATTTTCTGCTGACTTTGGCTAGAACTGTTAACACTGGCTTCTATATCACATATTAAATAGTTGGACTGCACTTTGAGGTTAGTTTAACTACTGAGAGATTTATATGTATTGAGAGAGTGGAGGGATGTTTGAAGTCAAATTGGAGACATAAAAACTACACATATACAATCTTTCCTTCACTGTGCAGGTGCCAGAAGAGGTACAGATATAGGATTAATTTTAAGAAATTTCTTTTAGATGAAAGGGATGGCTGGATGTATAATTAATACAAGGTATAACAAGATGAGGACTTGCTTTTAGACTGCATCTTAGCTCTATTTAACTAGTGAAGATAGAACATAAAAATATTCATATTGTTATTAAATTTCTCAAAGTAATCCTACAATCTGGGAGGACTGTGTACCTTATTAGGATCTGGAAATGTTTAAAATGGGATTGTAGATTGTGTGGTGCCTTAATTCCACTAGTATGAGAAGGGTGAACACATTTTGTAGAAAATACCCTCTTTGGAAACAACCTGGGAAAAATAAAAGAAGGATCATTAAAATTTGCTCAGATCCCCTCACTTTTTTTTTTTTTTTTGGTTTTTGGGTCATACTTGGCAGCACTCAGGGGCTACTCCTGGCTCTGTGCTCAGAAATCGCTCCTGGCAGGCTTGGAGGACCATATGGGATGCTGGGATTCGAACCACCATCCTTCTGCATGCAAGACAAATGCCTTATCTCCATGCTACCTTCTGGCCCCAGATCCCCTCACTTTTAAATTTCCTTATCTGTAAAAAAGGGCTTCAGCATTGTGGTAGAAATTGAGTGCAAGCTTTCATATTTCTCACACTGGTATTATATTTAAGGCAAAGAATTCTGTTTATCTTTACTATTGTGGGGCCACACCAGGCAGTGTTCAAGCTGAGCAGTGCTTGGGGACAACCAGGTTCACCCTGGGCAGTGCTTGGAGTGGGCAGGCACATGGTACTGAACCTGGGTTTCACAAACCCCTTACCATTCATCTGTGTTGTAGCAAATAAAAAACAGGGTTTCATTCCATGGCTGAATTGTATTCTATTTTGTCTACACATACCATCAATTCTTTGCATAAAGAACATAGGTATTGAGAAAGAAGGCCTGACACAGTTGTCCCCCACTCAGGCAAATGACCAAAGAAATAGCACTTGCAAAGGCCATAGGATTATGTGGTCCAGAAACAAGAGAGCCAGTGCAAATGCTAGAAAAGAGGCAAGTTGTATCACTGAAGACAGACAGACAGAGAGAGAGAGAGAAAGAGAGAGAGAGAGAGAGAGAGAGAGAGAGAGAGAGAGAGAGAGAGAGAGAGAGAGAGAGGGAGGGAGGAGACTTGCAGGGGCCAGGGGTTAATCAAGACATTGGCTTTGACTCTGAGAAGAATTGTAAAGAAAGACATTTTCTGACATCAATTTAAACATGTCCCTTCCCTTCCAACTTTGGTAGCAAGAACCACTCTAAAAAGAACATCTTGTATTGTGCACAGAATGAGATTTGAGAGGATGTTTTAAATTTTGCAGGGGAGAAATAGGCATGGTAGAAATTGGAGTAGTGGTGGAGGTGGAAGAGGTCCAATTTCTAAATGATTTAAAAGTAAAGCCAGTGGGATTTGTTAGTTGATTTAATGCTGTGTTTGAGAAGAAGCGCAGGCTCTCTCTCACACACACACACACACACACACACACACACACACACACACACACACACAGACTCAGCAAAATCTGCAAAACCAATGATACTCCAATTTTATGAATATTGGCTGAGGGGAGAGAGGATGGAATAGACAGGAATAAAATAACTCAGGTTTGGAGAAAGAAATGTTAATATCAGAGATTTAAACACTATTTTTTGAAATCCAATCTAATATGAAAATTATGATCTGGCTAAGATGAATTATTGAGGGATTTGATGGGCAACAGAAAATAGTCAAGGGTTGGCTCTGTGACTCCACACAGCTCGGAGTTGGGAGATATCATATTTTTAGCTCTATAAGACACACCTGATCATAAGATGCACATAGTTTTCAGATGAGGAAAACAAGAAAGAAAACATTCTAAAACAAATAGTGCAATGCGAGACACCATTAGGAAGCCCCACAAATGATTTCCAGGTATAGTCTTGAGGTCCAAGTGAAGAATAAGAAGATGAGCATGAGTGTGGAAATAGGAAGAGAATCTAGATTGTGAGGCAGCGGTTTGGGGCTCCCTGGCCTGTGCTCTCTGCATTCAGACCAGGAGACCCCATCATTATATTGCTCCGAATTCCATTTACTCAATAATTCTGTGTGTCTAAAAGGGTCACCTTTACTCTGCAGAAAATCATGCATCTAGGTAGAAACTCATATTTTCACACATATCAGTGAAACCTAACACCCCCAGTGATAAGATTTCCTGTTAGGTTTGTAGAAATTCATTCCTGAACTTCATGGGGGAATTTCATGTGTCAGAGCACAGTTGCCCCTCATCTTTAGGGTTGTGGTGAATCCTCAATATAACCAAGTTACTTCTCAAATGTTGAGTGTCTGCAGAAGGACCATTCATAGCAATGAAGAAGCTACTAGATCAATGGCTTCCAGTTGAATTAGGAAAGAATGGGTGGGAATGGAACAGGAGGAGACTGTGGGCATCCCAGAAGGGAAGGACACAGAAAGAGACTTGACTCTTAGCCTTGAACCTTTTGTAGGCCAAGGACTCTCACACCCATTGTCTCATTTTTATCCTCTCATTTCTGATTAGTAGTCTGGATCAAGATTTTGAAACTCCTTTACCCCAAGGAAATAAAGATCTCAATGAGAATTATAGATTTTTCTGCTAGATGGTAAAACTTATTTTTCATGGTACCATTTGACTTGTCATGGATTTGACTGTTCCTATTGGAGTCAGATCTTGCAATGACTCATGTGACACTATTGAGCTGCTTAGAACATCTTAGGTATGTGGGGAATATCATAGGTTGATGTCAATGGTCATGGTGTTTTGGGATCCCTAAATGGGTTTATTGGCAGAAGCCCTGTTTTGACAGCTTGAAGACTCAAGTCTGTTCAAGAGTGCTACCCAATGCTACCAGTACCTAGCAACCAGGGTGACTCCTTGGTGCACAAACACACAGGTGGTGAGTGAATGCCATTACTTATGAGTATGATCAACAGCCAGTGCTGTGGCCATGCAGGTAAGCATGTCAACAAGTTGTGTGACCAACTCTGCTAACATACAACATTGCCGGTCAAGTGGACAGCTACTGTAACAACAATAACAACAGCAAAGGAAAGAGGGGAGATCCTAGTGTTGTCAGAGTGAGACTAACCTACCGTCATATAAAAATTTTAGTCTGCAGTGCCAAATACTAGATATTGCATAGTATATGCACAATTAAGCTGCTTTACCTCAAAGTAACTATACAGCAGACAAATACAGATGAATTCTCCAGGGACTACATATCTAGACATATCCATTTTCTCTCAGATAGTTAGTGTGTTATTAATCTCCACTCCCTTATTTCTAAGGGAACTGCTCATCTTTTTCTAAAGAATGGGACATCTAGTCCTTCTCCACATATGCTTCCCACTAAACTTGTTCTTAAAAAAAGGGTGCCAAGGAGCTCCTTCTGAGTCTACTCACTCTGGCTCTGCGTCAGTTATCACCAATTCTTTGGATTCTTTGTTCCTCTGGCACTCAGGTTCATTTGCAGATGTTTGCACTTGCCCATGATGGTGATGTACACGCCCTCTTTTCTCACTAGAGGCATAGTTTTCCCAACCCTGAGCAAGTTCCTCTAGGCACTTGTCCCCTCTTCTGTCAGGTCTCCATTTGCCCTGAAAGTTGTTAATACTGACGTGAAGTTTGAGGCATTGTTCCAGGATACTAGAAAAATGGACCCGATAAGCAATAAGTGGAGGCATCCGTCTTATTTCTGCCATCCCTCCATTGTTGAGTGTTGGCAGGTTACACACTAATCTTCCCTGAGTCCTGCTTTCTCATCTTTAAAACATAGTATTTTGACAAAGTGAACTCTTTATTCATTTCCCAATATAACATCTTATCAATCCGACACAATTAATTTATAAGATACTCCTAGACAACTATATTATTTTCCTTGACTTCATTCTGTCTGTGGTTAAACAAGGTGTTCATGGGGCCAGAGAGATAGCATGGAGGTAGTGCATTTGCCTTGCGTGCAGAAGGACAGTAGTTCGAATTACAGCATCCCATATAGTCCCACGAGCCTGCCAGGAGCAATTTCTGAGCATAGAGCCATAAGTAACCCCTGAACGCTGCCAGGTGTGACCCACCCCCCCAAAAACAAAACAAAACAAAAAAACAAGGTGTTCATACAACTCCTATGGGAATCACTTATCATAGACCATCAGATAAGAAGAAATTTTATTTTTATTGAATATACAAGGAAATTCATTGCCACTGGACAAAATGTATGCTGCATAGAGCACAGAAAGTAGGGTGTAATATCACAGATAGCCCTCCATACAGTGAGCATCATCTCTTTAGAGTTTCATTATCTTATCCACTTCTTTTTCTTTGTTTCTTTCTTCAATTAAACTAGGATACATTTTTTGACACTGATTTTTATTCTTCTCTATAATACTTTGAGTAGGCTCCTTAGGTAATCCTTGGAAATATAATTTTAATTCGGTATGATATTCTTTATTATTGTTGAGTGATTCTAGTGTAATTATGTCCTATTTATTTTTCATTACTTTGTTTTCAATCCCTCACTATGTTGAGATAGAATGCATAAATATCGATCTATTCCCTTTCTGGGAGCTGGGAGTTTCAGCGGCATGGGGCTCGGCAGGCCCCTGCCATGCCAGAGGAGGCCTGCTTAACCAGGCCTGGGGGGGTGCGGGACGGGGGCGACCCCAGCACCCCTCTACAGCCTTGTTCTAGATGACCTACTAATTTTTTACTAAGGCAGTCTCTGGCAAGAACGTATGAGTTTACATGTTCAAAACCACGCCGGGGCAATAGCCCCCGCGCGCACAGTACATATTAATAATATATCCCATTTTTTAAGGTATGTATTGTGTATGTAGAAAGTCCATCTGATATTCTGCCCTTTCTCACACCCCTGTAATGCTTATTTTCACCCTTTATGTCTATCACCCCAACCTTCAGTACTCCCCATTTACCCTTTTCAACTTCTATACTGCACATTCCTCATCACACACCAACGTGGTGCACTGGATTTAATAATCCCCAACTATTTCAAAAGACATAAGATGTACACGTATGGCTTTGAATATTTTACATCTTTTTTCATTGACAGCTAACTCTGACTAAATATTCTCTTAAATAGTGAAGATTTTCCCCACTATTTATCTATTCTTCTCTTTGTGAACTTTTCAACAAGAATTACTCGGTGAAAGAGTCCCTCATTTTAATTCTTATGTTTAACCATGTCATGAGGAGTTTTATACATGTTTTTGCATCCTCCATATGGATCTATAAACCCATGTGGCATTGTTCCTTGTTTGCATAGGCATATCAAAATGGGAAATACCTACACACAAATAAATTCTTATCTAATAGAGATTGGAACACCCAAATCTTGTAGTGCAATGGGACCTTACACCCTGAACATTGGCATAATGACCTGGCACAGGCCTCAGTAAAATGGTCATTCCCCATTCCCCTGAACCAGGGAAGCTATCTAGGAAACATCCAAAGTTCTTTACAACAACACCTGGAAGCAATCTTCTATCAGGGAAGACCCTACCGCTGCTCTGACATCAATCTACTCACAAGAGACTTCCCTTAATGCTGAGAAGACTTAAGAACATCAACGACCTGCATACTGGACAGGGCTTTCTGCATTGCCCTTTAATTGTAAGGTGAAACGAATGGATGCTCTGCACCATCCTAATTGCAATATAGGATATACAGATTCCAGGATCTTTAACACAGAAACATGATACCAGCAATAGAGACAGCGTGGAAAATAAAAGTGAGTTGACACTACAGACAACGACTTGTATTGGGCAATCTAGTTTGCCTGGAGCCTAGGGCTGGTCTTATGCCAGAAAACTTCAGGGGTTTGGTCCCCTTGTATTTAGGCCAAGGATTTTCTTTCCATGTCCCCCATATTTTGGTGGGCCAATGCAAACAAGTATTACCACTCTAACGCCGTTTTTACTGTGCTCCTTTGACTCTTATCCTTAAAAAGAAACACCCACTTTTTTTTTCTGTTTTTGGGTCACACCCGGCAGTGCTCAGGGGTTACTCCTGGCTCCATGCTCAGAAATTGCTCCTGGCAGGCACAGGGGACCATATGGGGCACCGGGATTTGAACCGATGACCTTTTGCATGAAAGGCAAACGCCTTACCTCCATGCTATCTCCTGGGCCCCAGAAACACCCACTTTTGAGGCTAACTTAAACTAATATGCACATACATGGAAATGTAAAGAAGTACTATGCCTTCAATATTAAAGGAGTTACATAAAGTTTTATGACTTTATAATGCTTGATATGCTGCTAGGAAATATGTATCACAATCCAGGGACTTGAGGGACAAAGTAATTATACATGGGTTCTGTTTTATTTTTCTTAATATTCTTTGGCTGAAAGTTCAATGTTAAGATATCAGCAAGGGAACTTAGGTGAATTCTGTTTATGGGTGATTGTCCTTCCACTGTAACTTTACCTTGTCCTCTTTCTTTGCATCTTTGTTCTCAAAATTAAAAATAAAAAAGTTAAAAAAAGAATGCATAAATATCTGGTTACATATACATCAACATGTATATGCATATATAAAACATATATTCATATTTGTATACATAATTTTCACCATTCCCATTATCATATAATTCTTAGAGCTGGAATTAACTAGTGAAAGATAAAAGCAATTAAACCTCTACAGATGTAAAATTCCTCTTCTGAGAAAATTCTCCCATTTTCACCCCAGCCTGGATTTTTGTGTCTTCTAAGTTCTTTCAATCACATGCATGCAGTAACCCTTACCACTATGGTAGCTAAGATCTCTTTCCATTATATTTTAAATCTGTACCTATGTCTTTACTAGTGGGTTATAGTGAACGTGGACAAGCTGATCTGCTACACAAGCTTGAGGCCCTATATGAGATCCATCATCTTTCCTGCATCACTTCAGATATAATATCACCCTGCTCCATGAGTATGTTCAGCTCACTTCTTTCTGGGGGCTTTTGCCACACTGCTGATCTATTCTCTGCTTGTCTCCAAATCCAAGGCTCTCTCTCATGCCCCCATCCTGCTTTCATGACAAAAATCTTCCCAAGTAGTTCTTTAATAGTTCCCTCTTCACTGTATAAGGTGAGTCTATCGTTCAAATTTGTGCTGTATATTTATGGAATTGCCTCCTCTTTTCTTTTGAACGGTTTGCCTTTTCTCAAGAAATACTTTGTGAGAGCAAAGATTAAGACTATGGTATTCATTTCTGGATCGAGTTCTGTTGTTTTGATCCCTGTCTGGTGTGGTTGGCTGCTTAGCTTCTCCCTGTTCAATAGGCTGGGAAGCCCAAAATCAGCTGCCAGAATATTTGCACCAGAGACGGCTGCGTCTGGTTCATGCCTGGCTATGTGTTCATGAGTCTGCCCATGAAAGAAGGTCCAAGATAACACTCAGGAGTGTTTATTTTTCCTGTTCTCTTTTCTTTTTATTTATTGGGCTACATACAGTGATGCTCAGGGGTTAATCCTGGTGCTTCCTTCAAAAGTTACTCTTGTTGGCTTTGGGGAACCATGTGAGATACTGGGGATAAAACAAAAATAGGCTACATGTAAGGCAAAGGCCCTCCCTGGGGGGTATTTATTTTTCAGAAGGGCACTTCTTCATTTATAAGAAAACCCCAAACGCTATGCTGTCCAAGACCTGTACATTGTTAAATTTTGGAGTTTATTCGATATACGCTATTTGTCCTATTTCCTTTCTTTAAGTTGGAGATAATGATGTCCAGACCAAATCTAATAAACTTTATGAATCTATGATTTCTTAGCATAACCTGCCCTTGGGTTCCTTAGAAGAATGCACATAGACAGATAAAGTAAATCAGCTCTTAGGATGGACTTGGATGAAGATGAAGGCCTTTGTCCACCATCCCAGGCCACGTGGCTTCAGCCCCCACTGGCTCCAATCCCCACTAACCAGAGGGTCTGGAGATTCATGAGAGCGGCAGGTAGAAATCTCACTCACAGGCAGGCTTCATGAGAGATAACATCTTTATTTAGTCCTAGCCATCAGATGTGGCTGCTACCATTCAAGCTAGCCCTGCATCTTCTTTGATCCATGTTACCTCTGACCTACATGTTGGCCAAGATCCAAAAGATAGGGTAAAAAAGGGCAGAAAGCCAGAGATCACTGACATATACCCTTCCAAGAACCCTCCCAGGAAATGGGTGGGGTTTGCAGGTAAAGTAATCGTAATATCCGGTTCCCAAAGTCCCGCCCAGTAATGGACAGGGCTCAGGTAAGTTACTTGCACCCAGGGGTGAAGCTACAGTCAGAAACATTTTTTCTGAAAACATGCTTGCTTATCCCTTTCTTGCTAATAATCTCTGGAAGTATTTGGAAATGTAAGCAAGGACAGTGGTTCCCTGGAAGATAAAACTTTAAAACTACTGAAAACCTACTTTTAAAAAATGTAGCTTCTGTTTCTGGGGAAATATTTCAATAGAGTTCTTTTTATTTAAATGCCACTGTGCATTTGTTCCTAGTTTTGCTTATTTTTATTTCACTTGGTTCTTTCAGGAGTAATGACTATTAATTAACTCCATCCTCGTAGGAGGGTAGCAGTTGAAACTGAGTAGAATGAGTAGATGCTAAGACATCTTGGGGAGAGTTATGATTCGATTCATGTGAGAGCTGAAAGCAAAAGAAATTCAAGCATAACTACGAGAACTTCATGTGTGCATGTACACATGTGTGTATGTATATGTGTGTATGTTGGGTCACACCCATAAGTGCTCAGGGCTTACTTCTGCTCTGTATTCAGAGATTGCTTCTGGTGATGCTCAAAGGACTATATGGGATGTAGGGGATCAAACCTGGACTAGGCTCATATAAGGCAAAAGTCCTACCTACTATACTATGTTTTAGACCCATGCATTACCACTAAATCTTTGATAAGAGTAAAAGAATTGGAGCTAGATTAAATGCTATAAATACTATAAAAGTGTATAATGCATATTATACATAAATGAAAACCTGCTTAAGTAGGTGCTTGTTTTTCTCTTATGAATATTTCCACCCTCTTATGTACCTCTTTCTTCCCTTCCCTTCCTCTTTTTCATCATGATGTCTAGGATGGAGTGGGGTACATACACTCTTTGATACTAGGATAAGGAGAAAAAGTATAAAGAAAAATTAAACTAAGTATGAAAGTCAGGGATCCGAGTGTTAACATTAGGATATTTGCCTTGCACGTGGCTGAACCAGGACGAACAAAGGTTCATCCATATGAACCATATCCGGGCATTGAATATGGTCCCCTGAGGCAGGAATTATTTCTGAGTGCAGAGCCAGGAGTAACCCCCTGAATGCTGTTGGGTGTGGCCCCCCAAAAAGACAAAAATAAGCATGAAAGTCAGAAAAAATGAAGGCTAAAAACAACTGCTAATTTAGTTTTCCTCCTTTGGCACAAGGAGAAAGTG
This sequence comes from Crocidura indochinensis, assembly GCA_004027635.1. Classification (NCBI taxonomy): domain Eukaryota; kingdom Metazoa; phylum Chordata; class Mammalia; order Eulipotyphla; family Soricidae; genus Crocidura; species Crocidura indochinensis. The sequence goes on along the minus strand of PVKC010000977.1, from coordinate 16,323 downwards.
GCTCTGACTGTAAACTTTAAAGAACAGAATTTAGGTCTCCTCAAATTCAATCTTGAAAAAGCAAATATTTGCCCTTTTTTTGCTGCATATCTGGGAAGCCTGATTTTTTTCTCAGTAACAACTCCTTATGCTAAAATATCCTGCTAACAAAGAAATATTCAAGGGGATGGAAAACCTCCTAATTGACTATGAGAAGGAGGACATAAAAAGTTATTTAATTATGCAAAATAAAATGTCCTTATGACCGAAAATCTCCTCCCCAAAGCCTACTAAGAATAAAGCAAGCATAAAACACAAAGACATAACTCATTGTAACCTTCCAGGAATAATATAACTTTCAATATGGCAAAACATTAACTTCTTTTACTAAGTTTAAATGGGGCCGGAGCAAACTTCTCATACAATCATGTGGAAAAATCCACACGATATATCCAACCATAAAAAATATCACTCTGGAAAATGAAAATGAAGCATTTGTCTGGTCTGGGTAATTGTGGCACTTAGCATGACAGAGATTCAGACATCAGTTCAGATGAATATTAATAATTGATGCCTAATTTACTTAGGGTCTCCAAGCTACAAATTTTGTCTTTAAAACTGAAGTTGCTTTGTGTGTGTGTGTGTGTGTGTGTGTGTGTGTATTTATATGAGAGGTTATTTGCTCCAAAGCTGAGTATCTTGTAATGTTTTCTAATAGACTTCTATGTCTGAATTTTTCAAAATAGCACAGAATTTGTACCTGGAGATAATTCTATGGCTCTCCAGACCTCACTACTAAGTTGGGCATTGAGCTTGGCATTGACTATATATTTCAGACAAATTTATTTCTGTAGCAGATGTAAAAGACTATTGGGAATCCCTTTTTCTAACCCACATTTAGATTCTCAAAGCTACAATGATTTGTGTTAAGTTAAACTTCTTTTTTTTAAAGGGAGCCTTTGCCCAATTGTTTACTCATTGCAATTATGACTGCTTTCTGTTCATTTATTTTATTTATTTATTTATTTTTATTTATTTATTTATTTATTTTGGTTTTTGGGTCATACCCAGCAGCGTTCGGAGTTACTCCTGGCTCCATGCTCAGAAATTGCTCCTGACAGGCACGGGGGACCATATGGGGCACCGGGATTCAAACCGATGACCTTTTGCATGAAAGGTAAACGCCTTACCTCCATGCTATCTCCCGGGCCCCTCATTTATTTTATTTTAAAATTGTTTTTCATAACTATATCTTTATTTAAGCACCATAATTACAAACATATTTGTGGTTGGGTTTCATTTATAGGAAATAACACCCCCCTTCACCATTAACACAAACATATTTGTAGTTGAGTTTTCGTTATAGAAAATAACACCCCCCTTCACCATTAACAACCTTACCACCAACAATGCCCCCATATCCCTCATTTCCTACCCCCATCTGTATTCAAGTCAGGCATTTTATTTCTCTCACTCACTACCATTGTTATGATAGTTGTTAGTGTAGTTATTTCTCTCACTGCACTCACTACTCTATTTTTCGGTTTTATTTTTATTTTATTTTTTAAATATATATACAATTTTTATTTAAGCACCATGATTATAAGAATTATTGTAGTTGGGTTTCAGTCATAAACAGAGCATCCCCCTTCATTAGTGCAGCATTCCCACCACCAATGCCAACCCCCCACATCCCCCACCCCTGCATATTTGAATGTGGGAAGTAGAATGTTTGACTCACCACTCTGTGGTAAGCTTCATATTGTGGCCAGCCTTTATCTCCCAGCCTTCATCTCTATTGTCTCTGGAAGTTATTACAATAACGTCTTAAATTTTTCTTAAATCCCATTGATGAGTGAGACTATTTTCTCTCTGTCACTCTCTCTCTCTCTCTCTCTCTCTCTCTCTCTCTCTCCTGCAGTGTTCTAGAGAACAGACATATTCAAGTTTGGAAAAAAAGGAAATCATTTGGTGAGACTGTTCCACCAGTCCGTCCCTGCTTGATAAGCACTGTACAGGCATCCTTGAGGGGATTGAGGGTAGCAACTGGGTGTCCACCAGGGATCAGGCTGCCTGCGTCCTGCTGCTAGCTGGGTTCTCTCACTTGCATCACGATCCCTCACTCTGTGGTTTTTATGCAGAATAAGTCTGTCCTATCCTTTCTTCCACAACTCAGCCCTCTAAATTTTCCACAAGTGCTCCTCAGTGACTGGCTTGTCCCTTGCTCACAGTTAGACCCAGCTGCCCAGAGACCCCTGATGTTTGCATTTTTGCCACATCACTCTAAGACTGCTCTCTCTGTACTGTAGTACCATGTGGTTTGGCCAGGTACAACAGAAATGCTCAGAGTAGGAGGGTGAGTCAGGGAGGGGCAGAATGTTACCTGCTCAACCCACACAGACCTGAGATTTTTTTTTCTAGATAAAGCTGCATGTCACAAGTGCCACTTCTCCCTTTCATTGGCTTTGTTCATCATGGTTTTTGTTTTATTTTACCTTCCTGTTTTTTTTTTTTGTTTTTTTTTTTTTTTTTTTTTTTTTTTTTTTTTTTTTTTTTTTTTTTTTTTTTTTTTTTTTTTTTTTTTTTTTTGAGGTCACACTTGGCACTGCTCAGCACTTACCCTCGGCTCTGTCTGTGCTCAGCGATCACTTCTGGTGGTGCTCAGTAGACCATATGCAATGCTGGGGCGTGGACCAGGGTAGACTGTGGGTCAGACCAGTGCCACTCTCCTGCACCCTGTCTGAGCCCCTTCACCTTTAAGCTCTTGAGAACTGAATACCAAGTGGATCTTATAGACATGACACTATTGTTTTCTTTTATTGCTTAATAATAGATTTATATTTTATTTGGTGAAATGATGGTAAAAGGCTGATGTCATAAGGCTAACGTCTAGCCATGCACAGTTCTGGCTGGGCTGGGACCATTGACCCCAAATTTCTTTGAAAATGAGATTGACTGAGCAATCTATCAAAAGGTGTTATTAAACTTTTGATAACTATCAAAGTTTCCTGCCCAAAAAATAAGATAAAAATGATGTATAAATTGTGCTAGTTTGGAAAGAAATTCAGGGCCTGGTTGGTGTGTGTTGATGGATCTATTAAGCCATGTGAGATTAGTCAATGAAGCCTGGCATTAAATATTTGGTAATATGTATTGACGTTTCTTTGAGAACAATGTCAGGGTGGTAATAATTGAGAGACTCACAGCACTGAGAGCCCAGCTGAGAGAGAGAGAGAGAGATTTGATTTCAGCATATCTTCTGCATGCAGTTGGGGATTTATACCTGGGACTATGGCAAGAACCCTCAGTGTGAGTTTTGTCTTTAACTCATTAGAAGGATGTTTGGTATTTGACCAGCCTTGTAATCATTCTGGCTGTCAATTCCTATGTGGAGCTGTGTCAGATAATTTACCAGATGTGTTAAGTCCTTTGTAAACTAGTAAGGCGTGCTCACACAGTACATACCTTTACCCTTTCAGGATGTAAACAGGGGGCCTGGGGAAGAGATTCTTTCTGTCTAGTTCGGTTCTTGGCTATACAGGCATTATCTATAAATCAGTAATCTGCAGTTTCAAAATTATTAGAGGGATGGTTTATTATAATCCTGCCTATCAATTTACTGCGAATTTATAAATGGTGATCTGATACAGTTTAATCATAAGGAATTAAGTATCTATCTGGAACTACTTTGGCAGACTGGGGAGTCAAACCTTGGGAATCATGTATTGTCTTGGGTTTAGTAACTGAGACTGTTTCCATGATAGCTCACAAGAAAGAAGCATCTATTAGAAATAAATAAAACTATGCCTAGTACTTATTGCTCTCAAAGGCAGGTTATAGTTTTTGTTAGGTCAATGGGGTTCAGAAACCTGTAAACACAAAGAGCTTTGTTTGGACATTCCAGATTTAGTCTTGACACCCCAGAAACCTGGCATTTGTGTACATGGATCCAGTGTGTGAAATGAAAATGAGAACACTTCATAGTTAGAGTTCTTTCTAGGTCAATGCTTCAGGTTGTAAAATCCTCCTTGTACTTTGCTTTTCAATGAAGTTTTAACTATCAGCCCTTGTGCTTTTACTAATTTTTTGTGTGCTAGCATTTCCATAGTAAGAGAATGTATAATGTCCACGAGGAATTGGCCACTGTTTATACTCAATGTGGGTTCTGGGGTCTTTGCTGTCCCCCAAAATCGTTTTGTGAAGCTCCAGGTTTATAGGGCAGGTACCCAGATCCAGAGAGGCCAAGTATGAAGACCTCTGATTTGGACATGAAACTTCTTGGGACAGGTTTACTGAGTTTCAATGCTACTATGTGACTTCTTTAAAAACATGTTTGTATGCCGATGTGACTTGGGGTCATAAATGCAGGACCCATGATTTCAGTTCCTTTGCCCCTGTGCTGACCACTGATCCTGAGGTGGTACATCTGAGAGATAGAGCACATGCTTCTTGCTTCTGAGCATCTTAATTTTCTTTAAAAATGTCATAAAAATTTCCTTGAGGTAAATCCTGAATTTGGGGTCATTAACTTTATTTTTATATTTCTTTAATTTTTGTTTTTGGGCAACACCTGGAAATGCTCAGGGGTTACTCCTATCAGCACTCAGAGATTATTACTAGAAAATCTATAGGAACTATATAGGATGCTGGAGATTGAACCCAGGTTGGCCATATGCAAGGAAAATTCCTAACCAGCTGTGCCATCTCTTCAGCTCCTGTCTTAATTAAGCCCTTTTGGACCTAATTCTGAACTCTTGTTTAGGGTACTAAGAGTGACAATGTTTTCTTTTTCTTTTTCTTTTTTTTTTTTTTTTTTTTTGCTGGAGGCCTGTAAAGAATTCCTGGAAACATTTCCCTTCTCTTCTGTCCCTTCCTGCCTCAAGCTGTTCTGAGTGGCTGGGGGAAATCTAGTTGAGTTTTCACTCTGGTCGCCATATTACGCTTCAGCTAGATTGCTAAAGAAACACATATTTTATTTTTCAAGAATGACTTTTTCTTCAAGACAGAAAGAATTCATTTTTGTAAAACATGGGCAGGATACGTGTGGGCTGAGAAATAATTGTTGCTGGATGTTCTATTACATCTAGGCTAGGAGTTCTAAAAATAGGGACCCAGAGTTGACCTTTTCATTCTAAATAGCATCATTGTTCCTTGCTTATTCAAATATGTGGATGGAGGTGTGGGTGGCATGGTTATATTTTTATTGGCATAAAAAATGACGAATTCCTATGAGCGGTTTAGCTCTGTTATTGTAAGTTCTTTTTTTTTTTCTTTTGTATTTTTGGAGTGAGAGAAACCGTATTCAGTGGTACTCATGAATTATTTCTGACTCTCCACTCAGAGATTTCAGGATTTGGGGGACTGTATTTGGTGCAGGGGATGGTCTCTGGCTTCATTACATGCAAGGAAACACCTAGCCTGCTGTATTGTCTCCAAAACAAATTATAGGCTATTTCTAGGTGACCTGTGTTCCCTCTGTAATAAGAAAAGGATGATAAAGTTTTTGTGTGTATATACTTGTGGGGGAATGCTTTCTCTATTGCTAATTTTTTATTTTCATTTGCAATGGGTTGAATCCTGGGCCTCACAAATGCAAGGCGTGTGCCATTGAGCAATTTATCTGTCTCTTGTTAGGTTTTTGAAGGTGGGTCTGATTTTAATATCAATTTGTGCAAGGCAGCACTAGCATGAGGGAGACTGCAGAGAACATTTAACAAGGACGGATGACTGAGCTTAATTCAAAATTGCTATTGTGACCTCCCTTTATAATAATGAAATAATGTTCTTCATGGGACCTAAGGCACTGCACCATGTGAATGTGAATTCTTCTCTCCAATGAGATTTCTTCTCATTCTTGTTCTTGCTTCATACACTCTAGTCTCTTGGTCTCTTTTTATTAATTAATTAATTATTTTGGAGGGGGAGAGCACACCTGGTGATCAGGGCATACTCTTAGCTCTACACTCAGGAATAACTCCTGGTTGTGGGGATGCCAAGGATTGAACCTGGGTCAGCCACATGCAAAGCAGACACTATACTCACTGTACTATCTTTCTGGAACCCAGGCCCTCTTTTCTTTTTCAGAAACTTTGACTCTTTTACCAACACTTCCATGAGAGCAACCTTTATTCCTCTAATCTCTATTTTTCTGGCTCCCATTTTTCTTTCCCCAATCCTTTTGAATATTATTGCAGTGTGGAAGAGTTCCTTGCTTGGCATCTACAGAGACCCTGCCATCTTCCTTTTATAGTTATCTTTTAGTTTTGCTCCATTTTTAATATAGCTCTGATACTGTGGATATTTTTCTTTGTATTTGTCTGCTGTTGTAAGTTTCTCTGAGAAATATGGTAGTTGCTTTTAATAAAAAATAAAAAAGGGGGGGGCCGGGCGTTGGCGCTGGAAGTAAGGTGCCTGCGCTAACCTAGGACGGACCGAAGTTCAATCCCCAGGTTCCCCATATGGTCCCCCGTGCCTGTCAGGAGCGACTTCTGAGTGAATAGCCAGGAGTAACCCCTGAGCGTCACTGGGTGTGGCCCAAAAAACCAAAATAAATAAATAAATAAATAAAAAAATAAAAAAGGTCATTGGTTCGAATCCCGGTGCCCCATGTGGTCCCCCGTGCCTGCCAGGAGCAATTTCTGAGCATGGAGCCAGGAGTAAACCCTGAGCACTGCCGGGTGTGACCCAAAAACTACACACACACAAAAAAACAACAAACAAACAAATAATAAGACATACATATATTTAGATATGTAGTTTAATGTTAAAAAGATGAGAAATGAGTGCAATATTCATCACTCATTTAAACATGATTAACATCACCATGTCTTCAACTTGTAAAGAAATCAGAGAACTACTTCACTTGGTTACTAATTTCTGTATAGTTTAAATTCTTTTTGATTGGTTCTTTCTGAAATAAAAAAATAACTTTTAAAGTGCCCAATCTCCAAGAGTGTGGAGACTGATGGGTTGATAAAGACAAATCATTTAAAATTGTATTTTCTGATTTTTAGATGTCCACAATTTCAGCTTCTGTTTTCATATATTTGGTTTTGTGAGTGGCAGATCTTAGCTAGTCAATAAAGCTTGTAAAATGGATGAGTGAATAATTACATGAATGACTGAGAGTTACAGTGAAGGAGGTAATTAGAAGAAGGCTCTGCTTGGACAACGGGACTCTGAGTTCTGGTGCTGGGTGCTGAGTACTAACTTCCTCACTTCCTTGCTATCACTTTGCTTTGTGGCCTGAGATAAGTGTCACAAATTTCTTTCACATCAGAATCCTACCCAATAAATAATTTGGACTTAGTGGCCACTGACCCTCTTCCAGTATAAGTATTTTATGATTTTATACTGTGATTAGGGTCATGAATTTGACATTTTAATTTTCTCATAATTGATGAATTCTCTATAGATAAGTGAATGGCCTGTCCTTCCCCATTCTATTTGGTATCCACATGCCTTCTGAGCATTTAAATATTTCCTTCACAACATAAATGGGACTACCTGATTAAATGTGCTTGAAGAAAAGTTTTTTGGAATTTTTGAAGGATTGGTATACAATGAAAGGAACCAAATATTTTTTAAAGTTATAGTTTAGTATCTACCCATACACACACATACTTTTGTATATTGTTCAAAACCATATATATGAAATATAGTGTGACATGATTATCACATTAATCTAGTTTATGTTTATCACCACTAAAAATTACAGATATTTTTGTTGCCAGGAGAATGTTAAGTTCTACTATTTTTCAAACACATACTATAGTAACATTTACTCTTGTATGTGATCTACCCTAGAGGAACTGAGTTATTTTACATCTAGAACTTTGTATCTTTTGGCTACCTATATTCATTCTGTATACCTACCTTCTAAAATGATCAGTATGAGGGCCTGAGAGATAACATGGAGTTAGAGTGTTTGTATTGTATGCAGAAGGATGGTGGTTCGAATCCTGGCATCCTATATGGTCTTCTGAGCCTGCTGGGAGCGATTTCTGAGCATAGAGCCAGGAGTAACCCCTGAGTGCTGCCAGGTGTGACCCAAAAAAACCCCCCAAAAACAAAATTAAAAATAAAAAATCATCAGTATGTTGTTCTCTGTATACATGAGTTCAGTTATGTATGTTTTTTTAAACTTCACATGTAAAACCTTATGATTTGACTTATGTCTGAAACATATGTCTGAAACATATGTTTCAGACATTATATTCTAGCCTAATATCCTACAAATGACTTTCATTCACAAAAAAGGGATTTTATTTGTTTGTTTGCTTTTTGGTCACACTGGTGACACTTAGGTGTTACCTCTGGCTATGCACTCAGAAATCGCTCCTGGCTTGAGGGACCATATGAGATGATGAGGTATTGAACCATGGTCTGTCCTAGGTCAACACATGCAAGGCAAACACCCTACCGCTGTGTTACTGTTCCTGCCCCACAAAAGAATGGTTTTTATTGTTTTTTAAATGACAGATCACATGCCACTTTATATATATATATATATATATATATATATATATATATATATATATGCATACTCCATTTTCATCATTCATTTTGCATTCTTCATTGATAGACACTTGGGTTGTTTCCATGTCTCCATTACTGTAAATATGCCACAGTGATTTGGAAGTACAGAAATCTCTTTGCGATAGTGATTTCATGCCTTTGTTTATACATAGACAATGAAATAACCAGATCACCCATAAGGGCACCACGTTTTTACATCACTGTTAAGTGAGCAAGGACATGTCTTCCCTACATCCCTGCCATCACTGTCCCCCTGACTTTTTGATAATGTATCTTTGAGCAGATGTGCGGTGACAGTTTGTCGGGTTTTAGATTTATGACTCCTGATGATTTCTGCATGTTGAATAATTTTTATGTGTCTGCTGTCCATCTATATATCTTTTTTGGAAAGACAGAGAGCACACTGTTATGCTCAGGGCTCACTCATGGCTCTATATGCAGAGATTTTCAGGGGACCACATGAGGTTCTAAGGCTTCAACCTAGGTCAATAGTACAAGGCAAACACATTGCCCACTAATTTAGCTATTTAGTGCCTATATATTTTTCCTGCCTATATATTTTTATAATTTTCAATGCTGTCATTTGTTCTTCGATTGCATTGAGTTACATAAACATTCTTGAATTTCAATTTATTTTCAGAGATAAGATTTTTGGATATTTCCCCTTTCCTTATGCTTTCTTCTCATTTTACTTAGTTTTCTATGCAGATGATTTTTTAATTTGCTGCAGTATAAATTTTGCTTTATTTTTTTTTTTTTTACTGTTGCTTTCAGTGTCAGTTCTCTTTTAAGATCCTCTTGTCAAGCAATTTATTCCTTTCTTTTGTAGTAGGACATTTATGGTTTCAGACATTATATTCTAATTTTAATCAATTTTGAGTTATTTTCTGTGTATAATAAAAGATTGGAATCTAGTTTTATTATAATTTTGAACCCATATGTCTAGGTTTTCCTTGGTAACATATATTTATGAGATAAATATAGAATTTCTCTGGATTACTGGTTTCTTCATCATAGATTAATTTTATACATACACATGAATTATTACTGTGCTTTCTTTTCTATTCTTTGTTTGCTTTTGGGCCACACCTTGCAATTGTCAGGGATCACTTCTGGCTCTGTGCTCAGAAATAGCTTCTGCCAGGCTCAGGGGACCACATAGGGTATTGGTAATCAAACCCGTATCTGTCCCAGGTTTGCAGCACACAAGGCAAATAAATGCCTTACTGCTATGCTATCACTCCAGCCCTCTTAAACTCTTCTTAGCTATGCATTTATTTTATTACCCATATGAACATAATTTGATTACTAGAAATTTGCTGTGTAGTTTGAAATCAGGAAGCATGATGCCTCGAATTTTGTTCTGCTCTCAAGGTTGTTTTGTCTAGAGTGTTTTTGTGGATCTGAGAAATTTTAGAATTCCTTGTTCTATATATGTACACATTTATAAATAAATTTTGATCAGGATTATATTGAGTATTTATATTGTGCTAGATAAATGTGGACGTTTTCACAATCTTAATTTGTCCCAGCAAGGGAGTAAAGAATATATTTTCATTTACTTGTGCTTTCTTCAATTTTCTTCATCAATGTTTTTTATTGCTTTCAGTCTACAGTTTCCCCCAAGTACTTGGTTAAATGGAATCTGTTTTTGAATGAGTACATGAATGAGAAATGACAGGAAGGAAGCAATAGACTAATAAGGCACTTACTTCAAGTAGAACAGTTAATGAAAGTGGATTTTCTGAGAGATTTAATATCTATTTGTATTGAGTTCAATGACTTTCTGAACACCAAATCTTCACTTTGTTTCACTTCAACTATATTCATCTTTTTTGTTAGGTAACTTTCAAGACTGAAACCAGGTGTTTTATTTTTTTCTATCAGAATGCTTGCTATCTGTGAAACACCAGATAGTGCCATTTTAGTAAACATTTTGGATTCTTTTGATGTATGCTCTAAGCTGAGATCCATGAAATCACTTTTTCAATGCCTTTCTCTCATTTCCCCCTTCATCCCTCCTCCCCTGTTTAGGATAACCAGCTTTGAGAAATAGCATTCTGTCTTAAAACTCTTCCCAAATTAACCAGCTTTGAGATAGAACTCACTGTGTTATAACCCTCTTATAACTGTAGGCATTTAATGTGTTTTTATCTTCTTAAAATGTGTTGTTGAATTAACATCACCAGCTTTGCTTTGATCCTGTACCATATCTTTTGGATGAGATTCCTTAGGGGAGGAGTTATCAATTGGGAAAATGGAATCCACAACTGCCATGGTGGTGACCAGCTCAGTTAGATTCTCCAAACAATGTTTTGGAAGCTTTAATCTATTTACAGTTGTCAGTATGACTTTGGATGGAGGATGGTTCCTAGGCATTGCTGGGAGGCATGGTCTTCTCCTTCCAGTGTTTCATGGCCAGCCAACGGGGCGCTTTCATAAAATGACATTGATATGTGGTGTTGCTCTGGGACTGGAGTTACACACTCCATGACAGAGGGCTTGTGATTCTCAGAATCACACCTGCTAGAGTTTGTCCAGAATATCACTCAGCAGACCATGTGGTGCCAGGGAGTTCTTGGCCTCCCCATCCATTATTAATGAGAAGCATTTCCATCTGTTTGAAGCTTCTTCTGTTTTACAAAAGTGCCATGCTTGCTGGTCATGCTGCAATTCAATCTGTAATGTTCCTTCAACCTGAACTATTTGATGCTTTCCTTCTTTTCCTGGCTCATTCTCATATTTTATATTTACATCAATTGTTTCCTCTAGAGAAAACATTTCCCGATTCCCCTAAACAGAATTCTGTCCTACAGCACACTGTTGGAGTAACCAGTTCTTACTTTATTCAGGATAATTTTTCTTTGCATTGCCTTTGTTTCTCCTGGATGGGAAGTACCTCTGGATTGACCCCTTACCCCTACCTGTTCTCCACTCATGGGGGTCGTCCTAATCTTCTCAATAAAGACCCCGCGACAAGGAGACATCTTCCAGTTTTGGTCCCACAGCTAAACTGTCTGCCTGCTGGTACCTTTTGCCTCCTTGCAGATAGCTTGTGGTGGAATTTCCAGAACATGTTTTATGTCCCTAGCTTTGTGTGCATTATTTCCTGTGTCAGCATTGCTTCCAGACCCATGTTCCCCAATCCCCCAGGAATTGAGGCATGAGGCTCCCACTACACCTGGCACCCGAACAGGGACTTCAACTATGGATGCGATGTTCTCTGGGTAGTTTCATATTTACTCAGGAGGATATTTGCACATTGGATAAAAAAATCTAGTTTTGTTAGTCTCAAGGCTATGGTAATGACTTGATTTTGGATCAAGAGACCCTGGCCTTTCTTCATATATATTTGCCACCTTTGTTCTTCCAACAATTAATATATATACCAAGGTGTAATTTGCATATTAGTAATTTTGGTATTGCCTCAAATAGTCATTATAAGTTTTATGTACCATGCACCACAGGATGTACAGACTAAGTCTTTTGAAATGCCTCTTACTTCAGAAAATAAAAGCACATTCCCAGTAGTGAGACAGGCTTGAGACAAAAACCCTGAGGTCAGTAACCCACTGCCCACCATTAACTTTAGGTTAGGGAAATCACCAATTGCTGAAATTAATACATCTGATGAAATATATATTGAAAGTGGGCTGGCCACAGCTTCCTCATACACTGAGTTCAAAAGTGGTTCTGTAAGAATATCTACCCCTCCTTCTCCATAATTCATCAGAGATGGCTAGAGATATGCTTACTTTGCCCCCCCATCAAGAAGACAACCAAACCCCAGTCTATGTGCTCATGAACATAGATTTTTTTGGCCTATTCAAAAAGACCTGTTCACAGTATGAGCCAATCTTACCATTTTGTATTAAATTTATTACTACCTGGAGTAATGTGCCTTTTGGACCCCAGTGAATTTTCATACAGTAGTTAAGACATGCCTGAGTTTTTCTCAGTTTGTACGGTGGAGTATGTGTTTCTTTAAGCTAAAACCAAGCTTCATACTTTAGGTCATGCTGGAAGGTCAATTTCTGGAATTCAGCTGTCCTATAAAATTTTGATAGGGGAGGGGGCTAATTCAGACCCCCACATGCAGGCAACTTTACCCTGTGCTGTTTTGAAACTGATCCATGAAATTGCATTGTGTGCTTGGAAGAAAATTGATGCAGGAACAAAAATGAATGGTAGTATTAAAAAATCTTTTCCGGGTTACCTCAGTGTCTTATGCAAGTTTCTTTTTTTTTTTTTTTTGGTTTTTGGGTCACACCCGGCAGTGCTCAGGGGTTACTCCTGGCTCCGTGCTCAGAAATTGCTCCTGGCAGGCACGGGGGACCATATGGGGCACCGGGATTTGAACCGATGACCTTTTGCATGAAAGGCAAATGCCTTACCTCCATGCTATCTCCTGGGCCCCTTATGCAAGTTTCTTGGGAAAATTAATGCACAGTATTTAGAGGCAGAGTAAGGGAAAGGAAGGACAACAGTATCTGATAAAAGCATTAGTTTTTGAGAATGCCAATGGGAACTTCCAGGCTATCTTATATCCCCTTACAAAGAGAGGATGTTATGGCATTTCTGTGGGCTTGCAGGAATATCAGTTTCATAGAGCTTATACAGGTTTGTGTAAATGCTATGTCAACTTATCCTGTGTAAAAGGCAAACTTGGGAGAACCAGAATAGACTGTTATTTCTTTAGAGGACACAAATGCCCAATCACAAAAAGTCTCCCCAAGCTTACATCATTGATTATATAGATGATATTTTATTAGCATGTTCTAGGACAGAAAGCTTCAATTTTTATATGACTATGCTATCACTTGCCTGTTAGCAGCTGGCTTAAAATAGCCACAGAATAATTCAGACTCTGTTTCCATTTCAATATTTGGGCTACATTTCACAGTGCACTTTGATGTACCACAGAAAATCTTGATCAGAAAACTCTAAACATTCTTAGATAAAAAATGATCAATGATAAACATTGGATCTATTCTTCCTTAGAATCCTCATTCTGAGCTCAACAATTTATATTATAACCTAGATGGTGATTCAACCTTAAATAGTCATAGGCATTTAACTCAAGCAGCTCAAAAGGAATTGGGCTTTGTCATGGACCGACTCCAATAGTCTAGCTGCACACCTGGAGGTAAAGTTTGGCTGTGAATGTTTTGTTACTCCCAGTAACCAATGGCAGCTCTTGCTCATTATTGGTACCATTAGAATGGATGTATTTAAAATAAACAACCTACACATTTGTGATGCTTTTATAATCAAAACAAGCTCAGAGTGGCATCTTTATTAGGTTTGGATCCTGAAGTTAAAGTCCTGCCAATTTCATAAAAAGAAATAGAACCCATACTGCCCTTTAGTGACATCCTTCAAAGAGTCTTAGATGACTTCTCAGGAGAAATCTCCTCTCACTATCCCGCTGGAAAAAAATCCGTGATTTTTTTCAGAAGAATACATTTTGTAATCTCTTCAATTATCATACCCAATCATACCCAATGCCCCAATATTTTTATATTTATTGATGAATTATCATCAAGAAAAGGTGGTATCACTGGCCCTCATTGACCACAACAATGTCTACAAATTACACGTCCACTCAAAAAGTGGAACTTGTTACTTAATTTACTTACTCTCCCATGTTTCAGAACCATGCAACGTGCTAGTTCTGCTTATGTGGTCAGCCTTTTCCTAGAATTATAACTGCAAATGCCCATGACCAAGTGGTTCAAGAGTGGTTTTAGAAATTACCAGCCCTTTTACGAAAGTGCTCTGAGCCAATTTTCATCACTCATATAAGATCTCATTCTGGCCAACCAAGGCTGTTAGCTCAAGTAAATGAAATTACTGACCAGTTAGCCATGACATATTCACCTGAAGAAAAACATGCAGCTCTCCATTCAAATGGCTGCTTCTTCACATGCACTGTCATACTCCAGGGAGGAAAGCAAGACATATTGTTGATAAATGTACCATTTTTTGTGCCTTTGCATAAAGAATCAAATGTAGCTGGAGCCAACTCCCAAGGTTTGCAGACAACTGAATTGTGGCAAATGTATGTTACACATATTAAATTCTTTCACATGTGGCTGTGGATACTTTCTTTCATTTTATGTGGCCACACATTGACTTCTGAAAGCCTCTAGGCTATTTGCATCTTTCTACTGAAACATTTCTTAGTCATTCTTGTTTTCTAATCCATCAAAATGTCTCCACATACAACTAAAAACTTTCAATCATTTTTCAAAGAATGACAAATGTAGAATCCCCTATAAAAGGTATAGGTTAACAAGCTCACATAACCCTCAAAACTCAATGATTAAAATACAGGAAAAGAGACAATTCATTGATGAACCTTTTATCCTTAGCACTATTTTCACTAAGCTTCTTGAATTTACCTCGGAGAGCCCCCACACAACTCCAGACACTTCCAAGACACTTCCAAGAGGATGTTCAGGTTCAAACCAATGAATTCATCTCAGTAAAAAAAGAATGGGTTTATGATAATCTCATTTGAGGGAAAGGATATATTTGTTTCCACAGATGGCAATCCTACCAAGAAACACTGGGTGTGACCACTCCTTGTCAGAAGCAGGATTCTCACAAACGATGAAACCCAGTGCATGATAAGGAATCCTCCAAACCAAAGTGCTACTGCTTCCCTTCAGACCCAACACAGACTACTCAAGAGGACTAGAGTAGGAAACCAACAGAGACCTCTGAAGGTAACCAGGACAACAAGCCAATGCCTCATAATAATGCAGAGAACACATGTAATGACCAGTTCCAGAACCTCGGTTCTGTTGAAGAGGGAACTGATCTAGAACACACTGGACTTCATAATGTAGGAAACACTTGTTGCATGAACTCAATATTACAATGCCTGTGTAATAATCTAGATTTGACTGATTATTTTAAGCAGAATCTTTACAAGGGTGATATTAGCATGTCACATCCACTGGGACATAAAGGCAAAGTGACAGAAGAATTTCGCAAAATTATTAAAGATCTGTGGGCAGTACAACACAAGTGTATCAGCCCAAAGGACTTTTAAGATAACCATTCAGAAGATAACTGACCAGTTTACAGGGCGCAGTCAACAAAACCACATGAACTATTTCTATTTATGATGATTGGTTTCCATGAAGACCTGAATAAAGATAATAGGCAGAAAAGACATAAAGAGGAAAATAACCATCTTGCTGACTCAAAGCTGCAGAGCAAGCTTGGCAGAGACATAAGCAGCTTAATGAATCTATTTATGTTACATTTTTCAAGACCAGTTCAAATACACAGTCCAGTGTCTCACCTGCCAGAAAGTTTCAGACATTTGATATTTTCATGCATTTATCCTTGATGTTGTCAGTCACAAAAAAATGCACGCTGCAGGATTGCCTCAAGTTATTTCTCTAAGAAGAAAAACTGACCAATATATCTTTGTAGAAGGCATCTACAGTGCTCATTCATGAGAATGTGTTAGCATTCTATTTTCAAGTTAGGCAAGTTTGAAATTATACTCTAATGTTTTTGCTGTTTTACCATAGAAAAGGAACCTGGATACTCTAGTCTCATAATACTATACTCCTTTTTTTTTTTTTTTTATATATATTTTTTATTTTTTGTATATTGTTGACAATAATATTTTGAGTACATATTAACATAAAATCAGGGGGATTCCCGTATCAAATTGTCCTCCTTCCACCTCCATTCCCATCCTACCACCCATATCCACCTCCCTCTCCCTTGAGGCTGCTAAAATAGGTGGTCTCCTCTGTGCCTAGCTTACAGCTTAGTGGTCTT